>CACRXP010000398.1:251312-266006 GCA_902702965.1 Spirometra erinaceieuropaei | reverse complement strand
GTAGAAGTCGTAATGGTAGTAGTCATAGTCGTAGTCGCAGTAATCGTAGTCTTAGTAGTGGCGGTAGTAGTGGTA
The DNA here is from genome assembly GCA_902702965.1 of Spirometra erinaceieuropaei. Taxonomy (NCBI): domain Eukaryota; kingdom Metazoa; phylum Platyhelminthes; class Cestoda; order Diphyllobothriidea; family Diphyllobothriidae; genus Spirometra; species Spirometra erinaceieuropaei. Next base: position 265,931 of record CACRXP010000398.1, on the reverse strand, counting down.
TTAGTAGTAGTAGTAGTAGTAGTAGTAGTAGTAGTAGTAGTAGTAGTAGCAGTAGTAGTAGTGGTAGTAGTAGTAGTAGTAGTAGTAGTAGTAGTAGTAGTAGCAGTCGTAGTTGTAGTAGATCGCGAGCGGTAATTGTATTAGTAGACATCTTAGGCGAGTGAGAATTTACTAAAGTGACTGCCCCTCCCAGGGCACCTCATGCATCCCCATAGGACCTCCTCAAAGGTCACACAAACGTGTTTGAGGGGTCAACTACGACAAACGCAGAAAACGAACCCAACGGAAGGAAAGGCAGGCCCTCCGAGAGAAGGGTGTTTCTGCAAACCTCTGGACAAAGGGGTCCAAGTAATATAGCGGCCTTACCGGGTAATAGTTGCTTGTTGAAAGTGCTACTTATTATACGTCACAGCAACGGCTGTAAAGACTTGGAGTTGCACTTGAATAGAAAGACACGGGGCAGGCAGATCGATGGTCACGGGTTGAGGGCCCGTGTAAAGGCAAATAGGACTAATCTGCTCTTTGAAGTTTCCTCGAAAATTAGCACATGAACTTGGGGCAGATCTTTCGGAAGAAAGCTTCTGCGACACATTCAGAAAGTCGATATACGAGAATTCGAGCTGAAAACCACCAAAGACTGCCGTATATCCGTGCAATATATGCACAGGATGACAACACGCAGCCAATGGTGTACAAATACTGAATAATTTACCATATTAACGGCACAGGTGCTAGCTAAAAGCCCAGACATGCGCGTTTCGCCGATCCTGTACCGCTGCACGACTCAGCTGCGAGGGGTTGGGCTCATCAGTGGGCCCTCTCCAGCGTTTCCCATGTGCGTTTTGCTATATGGACTCCAGTCTACATGCTTTTCGGAAATGAATGCACGAAAGAAAGCACACAGGGAACGCTGATGAGCCGCGTCATTTAGCAGCACAAGACGGACGGAACGCGCAAGTCTGGGCTTCTGGCTAGTATTTGAAGGACTAATCTGTCACCAGGACCTAGCTTATCGCCTGCGGTAAAACCAAAGAACTCACATACTAGACGATCTACATTTTTCAGTTGCTGCCAGGACAATCGCCTTTGAGTATATAGTTATAGTTTTTTTCGGAAAAGACTTCACAGAAACCCTCGCCTACTGTTTAAAACGCAACTCACTGCCAACTGCAGAGTCCATGTAAACTGCTCTTCCTCGCAGTTAACGAGGACATTTTAGGCTCCAAAAGTGCCGAAAGGCATGCAATACACTGTTAAGTCCGTTGGGTCTTGGCACAAATTTAGTTTTCTTTTTTCAGACAGCAGTCACAACTGACGGCCCAATAGGGCCGATAGAAGCGAACAGGCGAGCTGCAAGAAGCAGTTCAGAAGACGGAGAAGATGCGATCACTGGGACGAAAAGCTTATTGGCCTGACGTTCCGGATCGTCCTCGAGCCCATTGTCAGATACGGTCCCAGATAAAGGTTTATCTACCACCGTCTCTGATGATGGATCCGAGTGACGGTCCGAAACGTCAAGCCAATAAACTGCTTGCGCCAGTGATCGAATCTTCTTCTGGTCAAATAGGGCTTAGGGATGGCACCGAATGACCTCCCACTATGGGAACATTACCTCATTTTGCGCAGCTTGGTCACGTGTTCGACGACCAGCTTGATGGTGTAATCGACCTCCTCCTCGGTGGTAAAGCGTCCGAGACCGAAACGAATGCTCGAATGGGCCAGATCGTCGTCGGCGCCGATGGCGCGGAGCACGTAAGAGGGCTCAAGGGAGGCTGATGTGCAGGCGCTGGAAAGAATGATGGCGAAAAGAAGAAAGTCTGTGAAGGAAAGACATTAGGCCAGCCCAACTGGAGGACACGGAATGCGACGTTCCGTCTAGTCTGGGTCAGAAAGCAACAAGCAATCAAAAACTACGGGGCATCATCGACAAAAAGGATGAAGACTGGGGGGAAGGGTTTTTTTCAGATGGCAGTCGGTGAAACCGTAACCACCACACCAGGACGACTTAGCATTTGAGCGAGGGTTCAGGTAGCCGCGCAAAACGATGTTTTAACATGTGGCCCCTCAAAGGGCCACGCGGCAGATGCCCAGGACCAACACAGTGGCTACATCGGGGTCGGCAGATGTTATCGGGAATGCTTGTCCATAACAATTGTCAACATTCCGGGTGCGGTGGCAGGTCCAGTTGCAGACTCACGTCACGCCATTTGGGATCCGTGTCACCCGACATTTCTGCTGTTGGTTAAAATCCCGGTCAAGTGTTTGGTGTGGACGAGAGGGTGAGGTGGTACACCTAGGTGCGAGTTTTTGCCGTGTCAGCCACTTACGTCCTCTCCCCCCTCCGGTCTTCTTGACTTGGTCCTGACACCGGGTTCAGGTGGGGAAGGAGAGAGTGCGGTAGATGCTGTACAAGTCCACCATCCTTATAAACTAATTCACGCACAAGTCACCGTCCCTGCTGTGAGGCATACGGTGGACATCATCGAAACTGACGGTCGAACTGTCGACTGTCCGGTTGCAGGGCGAGATTCGTTTGGTCGATCTAGAATAGCCAGCTGGCTGACGGCAGCAATTAGGCACTGGAAAGAATTGGGGCGAAAAGAGGAAAGTCTGCGAAGAAAATACACTAGGTTAGCTCAATCGCAGGAGGCGGAATGCGTCGTTCTGTTTAGCCCGGGAGTCTGGGTCAGGGGCCTTGCACAAAGTCAAAAGGCGACGACCAATCAGGAATTGTGGGGCATCATCGACAAAGAGGAGGAAGACTAGGGGGAAGGGCGTGTGAGATCCCCGGTCTCTTTCCAGTCTGATCGCCGGATCAGTTGAACGTGGGTCCAGATGCTCATCGAGAAAAGTGCTTTAACAGTTAGCCACGGGGTCGCTGATTGTAGGACAGAAATGGTTTTGCCTACCTAAAATGGCTGACTGGCCGACGGCAAAAACTAAGTGAAGAGTGCCCAGTTCAGTCTCCCATGCTTTTGCCGGTAGTAACACCAGACTCGAGTTATGCATACCCGCCAGTGGCATCTCAGAACTCTCTAGGACTCAGTCGTAAGGGATTTCTGCTCTCAATTTGGACTTGAGATTTAACTGAATTTCTTTTGAACAACACTGGCCTCGGAAACACGGCATCGATGACTAACCAGCATCACCAGTTCTTGAAAATGAACTTAAATAAAAATGGTCACTTCTCCGGTGCCCGTAACCATTAATGAAGTGAACAGCGGTCATCAAACCACCCTCTCCCTCCCCCACCGTCTGGCACCCCTTTGGCCGGTTTTGAGGCATGCGTGGGTATGACAGCTAAAGACTCACCCATAATTCACGCAATAACCCCCGGGAAGACGGGTTGCCCGTTAGCCTAGCTGCTGGCTACCCGGCGCGTCCACAGATGGCGGATAGTGGGACGACCTTCAGTGAAGGTTAACTGCAAAATAAGCACACTTCGGGGTCTGAAGAATAAGCAGTCGCGGACCAGCAGCGACAATGCTACGAGGGTGCGGTGGGCTGAGGTCTGGCAAGCTGAAAGCCTTATAAAAAGCCGCAAAGCCCAATGACGGCATTGTGACATGGCGACCGTAAACCGCCATTAAATAAGTTTTCTTGCCAGCGCTGCCTTGTGGTTAGGCTTTTAAGCCAAAGCGCTATAGGAGACAACCTTAAACAAACAATCCGAGCGGCTGTTGGGGACCCGCCCGTATCCGAAATTCCCAAGAAACCTCATGAAATATGTCCGATCAGTAGTTCGTGACATCATCCAGGCCGGCTAGATCAAACATGATCGCAGCCGTATCAAGGACAGGTACAAGTACCCCTGTGGTGCAGTTAGCTAGCACCGTCGACGGTAGAATTATCATGAAAGTAAAGTATGCCATGAAGAGCAGAGCAGAGTATAGAGGAGTAATACCTTCCAGATGAAAGTGCAACGTCCTTGAGAGCCATCAGCAGACTTTCGCCCTCAACGAAGGCAAAACTGAGGTTACAACAGCCGTAATATCGAAACTCCGGGTCACCATTGAGAATCACCATCTCCAGCTGTGAGGTTATTCCATTGAGAAGACGATCGTACAACTTCTTAACGTGTTCCATATCATTCTTGAGAAAAGGAAGGAAAAAGATAAGATCGAATTAGGGTTATTGTTGGGGTCAGGGTTTTGCTTGGAGTTAGGACATGGGAATATTTGCCCTTCCTGGAAGCTGCACCAAGACCACCCGAAAACCTGGAAGTTTTACATTTGGCAATTTAGAGAGGAACTGACGTGGAAAAGTTAAGTCGAAACTAATGGCAGAGGGGAGCGAACCTCTGCAACACGAACGGGTTTCCAAAAACAAACGAACAGTTCAGAAAGGTCTGTTATGAGGTTTCAATCTTTCCGGGGCACAGACGTTCAGCAAAGAGTTGCAAATTGCAATAACGCAGTTCTTGCTAAATAATTGCAACTTGTGAACGTAAATCACGCGGTCAAAAAAATAATCACCCCGCCCGCGTCCCCTTGACCCACAGGATAGAGTGACTTGGCTCACCATGTCAGTCCCGAATGCTCACTCTGTTTCAGGCAACCTACTGGCCAACCAGGCAGAAAGGAAGAGCGGGCAAATCAAGGAGATAAATAGGTCACTTACCTTTAGTTCAGCCTTTGCAATGCGACAGGCAGCACCCAGACCAACAACCAGTGGTGCAGGCACGGTTCCCGAGCGCATACCTCGCTCTTGGCCACCACCGCTCATCAAGGGCTCGAGGCGCACACGCGGTCTACGTCGCACATAGAGCGCTCCCACGCCCTTGGGTCCGTACAACTTATGCCCACTGATAGACATCAAGTCAACCTGTCAGGAGGGATGTCAACGGAAATAAGAGCAGACCAACGTGATTCCTACACAAGAATGCGAGTAAACGATTTCGTCATTTAAAAACGCGCCAGGGAATTAAACATACGAGACGCGTATGGGTGGTCAACAGTATTTCAGATCAAATGGACGGAAAATGCTATCGCGACTGTGCTATCTGGCAGCAGATAGATAGTACTGTCAGTAGATCAGGGCTTGCAAAGAATTCTTACTGCCTTGAAAAGGTGCTATTTTTACCAGATCGAAAATCACAAAAATATACGACCGTCGCAAGTAAAGTCAGAAGCAACTGCGCGCGCGTTTTATTAAGTTACAGAGACGTACTACCGACATAGTATAGTACGGCCACGCGGTCAAAAATGTGTCGACTACGACACGTTTAATGCGCGGAGGAAAATCAAGCGGTCGTTCGTAGTCAAATGTCGAGAATTCGGCCAAATTTGCTTACAGCAGGAGATTGACAATTAAATCATGTGTAGAGTGAAAAAAAGCAGAAAGATCATCCATAGAGGTTGCATTGGGGTGGAATGTAAGCCCCATGGCCGCAACTCTGGCGGCCGGTTGGGACTGATAATCAATACTAAAGAAGTGTTATCGGAAGTGGCCGATTCCGGCTTATCCGCCGTGTGTCAGCCCGGCGGTGATGATGTGAATGCGACGAACGGACCACTGACTTCCATTAATCTACCTGACCAGTAGACCAGCTGTTGGTCAGAATAACTCGCATAGTCGCCTTGCAAGCGTGGACGTTTGTGCGAAATTTTGTGCCCTGATTAATTACCAAAGAATTCTCACTTCCGAAAATTGTCCACATCGGAGTTTATGGGCTTTCAGTAGACCAAGTGTCGGTTTACTGACATTTAATTTGTCCGTAAGTCGTCCTCTCGGCATAGTGTGGCTCTAGTCCGAACAAATAATCACCGTTGCGTACGGACCAAAAAGCACCTACAGCGGAAAGAGATGTTATGGCCGCTTGGAAACTCGAAAGCTGCGAGAATGTCGAAGTTCCATCCCTTAGGTCGCGTATAAAGAGGGAGCTGCGCAGAAATGCGGGCCCGTGAGGGTGCATGACGTTTGTTGACATAATGTCACCCCCATTATGAGCGCGGCTAACAAGGTTTTCGTATGTATATTGTGGGGTGTATGCCATGAGACCTGCTACATAGGCACGACAACGGCCGATAAGGGCTCAACAAACATGCATGCCAGGGCAGGTTGTGTGATGTATCGTTGCGCAGCTCAAAAACATCGGTGTCAAATGGGACGGTGGACATTGTCGTACACATTCGTTGAGCCGTCATGATGTGTAGAGCAGAACGGTGCATTCTTCACTGGCGAATATTTGATCATTTTTGTCTGAAATCTTCTGTCAGTCGGTCGTACTTATTGTGAGCACTATGTGTGTTCTAATTAACTGCCAGTAAGGCCTCGAAAACAGGCTTGGCAGTATGTCTCGGGTTCCTTATACTAAGCTTGCACCAGAGAGAACGAACATTAGCCTAAGGATGAATTACAAGAAGGAATTTCCGGAACAGGTCGGTTGCGTCAGTTAATTGTTGCTTAAAGCGAATCAGGCTATTGCCCAAATTCAAGAATTAGGAGCCTTTGGGCTAGCGACCTTGCAAAAACGACGCTAAAAAATTAGCCTTGCCGCACTTGACCAAATAGGGCTGACGTACTGCGCTCCCACATGCAAAGCAAACCACGGAATTTTGACACATGAATAACTGAAAAACATTCATCAAATAACACGTCGAATATGCATAAAAGGGGGACTCTCCTAAGTGTCCCCTAAGGACCATTCTACCGTTATATGAGAAGGGCATTAATCCGCAATCAAAGGCAAGTATGAAAGGAGGAAGTTAAGTTCGCGTACATTCAGTTTTTTAACATCAACTGGGATTTTTCCAACGGCCTGCGCAGCGTCCGTGTGGAAAAACACTTTTTTAGCTTTGCAGATCTTAACAAGTTCATCAAGCGGTTGGGTAACACCGATTTCATTATTAACGGTCATAATGGACACAAGGCCTGTGTCTGGCTGAATTGCTTTTTCCAACTCTTCAGGTGACACGAGTCCATTCTTCTGGACAGGCAGGTAGGTAACCTTGAAGCCTTCGCTTTCCATTGCACGACAGGAATCTAAAACGCACTTGTGCTCCTTAAGAAGATTAAGGACGACAGAGAAAATTACGATTTGAGAAGTAATTATGTGCCGTTTTGTTGAGCGATAGAAACGCGAAACTCCCTTGATTGACAGGTTATTGCTCTCAGTCGCTCCGCTCGTAAAAATTATTTCTTTGGGATCGGCATTGATTAGTTCAGCAATTTCCTGTGATGGAATTATTAGATAAGACAGCACGTGTCAAACCGCGCGGGCGACTTCGACGGCTTTTTCACATTCCCAGCCATACATGTGAGTGCGAGAATGAGGATTTCCATATGAGCCTATAAAGTAGGGTAGCATGGCATCTAAAACGCGCGGATCCTAGAACTGAATAAGTGCAACAAATAGCATACAACTGGCGTTGTGGCCTGGAAGTCCATGTAGAGAGGCCTTCTGCCCTCCTTAGGCAACGACGAATAGCACTTGGAACCTAAACCTTACTACGATATGAAAATCTGACTACTAGTTAGAAAGCATGACTTCGGCAGATTTTGAAAAATGCGAGCGATTGTGATGCGTGTTGCACACATCATGGTGTGTAGCGAGATAGAAAAGATCGACAAGTCAAACGTTCGGGAAGTTTTTGCTTTACATAATGTGCAGCCGAAAACCAATTGCAGCCGGCGTTCTGCGGTTTCTAGGTCATTGTGGTTATCATTATTGCAAGACTTTAAGTTATTCAAGATCCCAGATTCTATTCCACAGACTTCCCCTTCTAGCAGATATGACGCGTGGACTTTGTTTTCAAGGACGTATTTAGGAAGAGTCTGTGATGCCGGCCCACACGATCTACTACCTACCGCACGCTTTACTGCCTCCCGTCCCCCATTCATCACACTCGGTCATAACAGAGTCCAACGAGCAACTTCCTCGATGACGAACAACAGAGACAGCAAACACAGTACCCTTGGTTACAGCAATAACTTGCACAATAGTATAATGTTTTATACTGTGATGCACCTCTATGACCACCCCATTGACGACTTCATCAGCACAGGGGCAAATAATTCATCAGACAGAACTGAGTGGACAATACTTACCAGACGAAGTTGCCCCTTTCCAAGTCTCCAAACGGCAGATAGTTCGCTCATGACCACCATAGGCGCCATCCGTTTACACATTTCTTCCCACAGCAGCGCTAAGGGGTTATCCGGCCCCTTCAACTTCCCTGGGCTTCACCACTAAAACCGTTGCTTAAGATAGACGGCTTACTCCGATTTTGTGCAGACTACCTCCGAATCAACGCGTCCACTACGAGTCATTTCTTCCCTTTGCCGCGAATAGACGCCACACTCGACGTACTAACAAGGGGCTAAAATTTTCGGTATGGTACCAGTGTCGCAACACTCCGATTCGCGGCGAATCGGAGTGTTGCGACTACTGGTTGCCTACAGTAGGCATGTTTTTTAAACTTTCCTCATCTGCCTCTTTTCCTGCTTTTCCTGCTGCTTTTCCTGCTTTAACGCCTACTGGTTGCCTACAGTAGGCATGTTTTTTAAACTTTCCTCATCTGCTGCTTTTCCTGTCGTATGTGCGTGCGGCTTTCTTCCGAGTTATTGCTTGTGGTAGTGAGTAGTACTATCACTTAGCGCAACTTTTGATACTACTATCCGTTGTAGAGGCGTCTACTGCATTAGTTATCTATTTACGATATTGTTAGTCACTTTCTGTTATCCGTATTTAGGCCACAAATAACAGTTGCACATCCATTGGCGTTACTGGTACTAGTATTACTTCAGTCAGTGTTACCCATACCATAACAGTTAGCAAAGTAGTAGTTTTAGTAGTAGCACCAGTGGTGGACGTAGTAGTAGTATTATTGGTTGTGGCAGTAGTAGTAGTAGTAGTAGTAGTAGAAGAAGAAGTAGTAGTAGTTGTAGCAGTAGTAGTAGTAGTAGTAGTGGTGGTAGTAGTAGTAGTAGTAGTAGTAGTAGTAGTAGTAGTAGTAGTAGTAGTAGTAGTAGTAATGGTGGTAGTAGTAGTAGTAGTAGTAGTAGTAGTAGTAATAATAGTGTTTCTAGCAGTTCTTTAGGGTAACAATCACCGCTGACATTTACCCATAGCAGCAGTTCTAGGTTTGCATTTCTGAGATGTATTAGATCTACCGACTGCAGTGGCATTTCGTCCGTACCGGCAGTAGTCCCAGTGGCCAGTCTTATTTCAGTAGATTAATTGAGGTTGTTCTGCTTGTTGCTGACGTACTAGTACCGGTAGTTACTGCTGCCGCGCCACATGCCAGAATAGTTGAATTTAAAATAGTTTCCGCACTGTTGGCTGTCATCAAGTTAGTATTTAAATATGTGGCATTTCCGTTGTGGTCGTGGTAATAGTAGTAATATCAATGGCATTACTAATAGCACTAGGGGCAACGACATTAGTAATTGAAGTAGAAATTCTGTTGATAGAAGTAACAATATTGGTGATTTTAGTAGTTGTACCTGCAGCAGCATTCGTAGTTTACTGAGTTGCAGTAGTTGTAGCTGCAGAAGGGTTGAGCAGCGGTAGTTTTACCTGTGGAAGTCTTCATAATGCTACCACATCCATTATTTACCGTCGTAGTATTGACATTATTGACGGCGGCAGCATTGGTAATAGTTGTCGTCTATGTAATGGTTTCTGACTTTCTAACATTACTATTTTTAGAAGCATTGTCAGCAGCCGCAGTATTGCTTTTCACTGACAGTGGCACAACTGTGGTGCTAGTTGCAAACCCATTGGCAGTAACAGTCGTTCAGGTAGTATCCGACGCGTAGACCTTGCACTTCCTATCGTTCAAGTAGTCTTAGTGATGCCGGCGGTACCGAAATTTCTTACCGCCTTACTACTGTTGGGAATGGTACGCGCGCCGATTGACTTCGATCTCGGTGTCATTAATGTACCGTTGAGTGGTACTTGCAGTTGCAGTATTACTATAGGTCGCAGTAGCCACAAGAGTAGTAGAGGTGGTGGTAACAATAATAGTTGTGCTGCCCGTTAGTGCAGTAGTACTCGTAGTAATCGTGCGGGTAGTAGTATTGGTAGTATTAGTAGTAATCGTTGTAGTGGCAATATTAGCAGCATTATTAGTAACGGTTTTGATAGTAATGGATGTACTAGTAGCGGAAGCATTGGTATCAGCCATGGCGGCCGATTTTGAAGACGTATACGTTCTCCCGGTATTAGTAATAGATGCAAGTGTAGTATAAAAAGTAGTAAATATAGCGAATGCATTTGTTCTACAGGTGGAGGTAATACAGCTACGCACGGAAGAATTAGATGCAATAGTCTATACAGTAGCCGCATGGGGCTAGGTGTCCTCCAGATGCCAATTGTGATTTCCGTCCTTGTAGTAGTGTAGTTTTATGGACCTCAGTAGGGGCAGGTTCACTCTCATTCCTTACTTTTCCTGCGAGAGACATATGCCATAGCATCAGAAACAGCTCCTGCATCAATGACGGTAGTCGTCTACCTACCTGCAGTAGTAGTTTTACCATCAGAATTACAGTTGGTGGGCTAAATCATGAAATATCAACCGAAATTCCAAAATGCGTTTTCGTTTCGAAAAGATTAATTACGTAGGGTTGTAAACTTCATCATTGTTCAACGTAATTCTATAATAATTCAGTAACCTCAGGATGTCGGCTTTCGAACGAACTTCTTTCCGGCTGCATACAAAACTATCGTCTGTACAAATGACCACTTATGCAGTAAGCACTTTTCTCATTGACCTTAGATGTCCACAAAAATTCAATTACATTTCATGGAAACATGTATAAAAATATTCATTCTTTTGCTCCTTTGGTACAAAATTACGTCTTCTTTCAATTTCATACTAGAAGAAACGGTATAACTTGGTGTTCAAAACCTTTTTCCAATTCTTGACTAGTTTTGAGCCCGACCTGCTGTTACACTTGCATTCAGAGCTTCCAAACTACAAGCCGTATATTTCATCGCGTACGGAAAACCATAATTTCTCTACGGTATTAAGAGGAAACCGTAAAGGGTTCATAAAATTTAACAGTGGATTTGAGCCGTATAGGTAACTTTACAAGTCCCATTTGTACATGCAGAGACCTGACGTTTTATGAATGACCATTTCACGGTATTAAAATCTTCCACTTAGAACCTGTGTAAAACCGAATTATACCCCTTTCTTCGAGTATAAAATTGGAAGAAGACGCGATTATGTACCAAAGGAGCAAACGAATTAATATGTTTTCCATGCAATATAATTGAATATTTAAGGGCATTAAAAATCAATAAAAAAAGTGCATGCTACATATGCAGTCATTTTTACAGAGTATAGTTTTGTATGCAGCCGGAAAGAAGTTCGTTCGAAGGCCGGCATCCTGAGGTAACTGAATTATTATAGAATTACGCTGCACGACGATTAGTTTCACAACCTTGCTTAATTAATCTCCTCGAAACGAAAACTCATTTACGGAATCTCGGTCGACATTTCATGAGTTAGCCCAACTACTGTACTGCTAGTCGCGACACTCTGAGGAAATGGTTGCTATAGTAATACTAGCACTGAGCTTCTTATTGTCAGTTACCATATGCAGTTTGCATACAGGCATCTGACGGAGTAGTCATACTGACATTACTATTGGTCGTTTTGACTTGCACGAAAGCCTACACCATTTACCGTAGCAGTAGCAGTAGCCAGCAGTTGCCGCAGCGGTAATGATTTCAGTTTTTGCTGGCTGCCTAATTTCATAGAAGGGGTGTACTGTTGCTTGTGATGGCAGTACCCATAACAATACAGTCGCCGTTCTACAGTTATCTTACTGGCAGAGATATTACGAGTTCCGTTTGCAGTGGCATTACCCACAGTGCAATACCGACGGCTGTAGATGTACAACTGTTAATGGTTGCAGTTCTGGGGAATGCCTTCGTGTAGGCCGCCTCAGTGGTGACAGTAATATTACCAGACGGTTTATTGATTACCTTAGTAGTATTTGCAGTATTATTTCTATCTGAAGTCTTCTCAGAAGAAGTCGTAGTACTTGCATGACACGGCCAATGGACGTAGTCATTCGGATTCCTTCGATATGAAGTCTACCTCCATAAAATTATCCTAATAGCAGTTAAATAAAATAATTTACTAACCCACTGCATCATGCACAACACCAGTCAAACCACGAATTTGCGACTACTTATGTGCCCAGCTTCATCTACGGACAAACCGGCTACTGGAACTGATGCTCACGGTTGCCATATGCCGCTTACGAATGGACGCGGCGTACCAATTAACGTTATTAATTTTTGCATTGCCCATATGACATTGCAGAGGAAAGCAGCGCGTCATTGATTTGGGCAAACTTCTGGGGTATGTTTTCAGATTTACTGCAGCATTTAGATGCAGGCGCAGAGCATATGTTTGCCATTTGCAGTACTCATACCCGAGGTGAGCTCATTATCCGGTTGCCGGGTTAACATCCCCGAAAGTCGTACACTGGCTCAGCAGTTTACCTGGAGAGCTGGTCAGAGACTTACCGAGGTGCAAAGTGCTTTTGGGTGGAAGTTAGGAGAATTAATGCTGTGGTTAAATGTGAATAAAACGTCCTCACACCATGCCGGAGGGGGGGGGGGTGGGGGTGGTTCTTGCAGCTCGTGTATACTTATCCATGCATACGTCCTGTCATGCGACTCGGACAATGAGCAAGCACAGGGCTCATGAATACAAATCAGATTGTCTAGGGAAGTAGGGCTGGGGGAGGTTAACGGATGTCAGTCAGTCAGTCAGTCAGTGTCAGTCAGTGTATTTGAGGGAAATAGGCTTACGCCTTTGAACTCCCTATTTGTACATAAAAAATCGATAAACAAGCAAAAATGTGAAGAAATTACAGCATTAAGTGAATGCATACATTGATTCACATATGTCACTAGTCACATGGTTAAAAAGTCGTTTAGTCCGCTTGTTGCTGCAGCATATATCTGTCAAGGCGACGTTTAAATGTCTCCACAGACTGAGACATATCAACCGTCTCGGGCAGGTTATTCCACGGTTCCACGACACGGTTGGAGAAGAAATATTTTCTCACATTCAGTCTACCCTGTGGCACACGTAGCTTGAAGGGATGTCCCCGAAGGTGAGTTGTGGTGGCGAGTTGGAAAAAGTCATCGCACCGAAGGGCACAATCCAAGCCGCGCACGATACGGAAAGTTTGTATCATGTCTCCGCGCAACTGCCTATAACTCAGAGGATCGAGATTAAGGTTAGTTAAGCGGATCCCGTATGGTAGTGCACTTTGACCTCTTACTAATTTTGTGGCTCGCCTTTGCACCCTTTCGAGCAGATCGTAATCCTGGTGCGTCCACGGTCTCCAGGCCTGAATTGCATATTCGAGATGGGGCCTTATAAACGTGCAGAAGACTTTGGTGAAGCAGTCTTCATCGAAAACTACGAATGCCCGCTTGATGGCATATAGCATTGACGTTGCGGCCTTGGCCGCCTTACAGCATTGTGTAGAAGGCTTTAGGCTGTCTGTAACCCAAACTCCGAGATCTTTCTGAGTTTCTGCTTCTCGGAGTGGCATTCCGTTCAGATGGTATTGCCGCGTACTAGGGCTCTGATTTCCGAGGCGCATAATGGTGCATTTTTTCAAATTGAAGGACAAGAGCCATCTGCGGGACCACTCGTCCAATCGACAAAGATTTTCTTGGAAGTTGGTCTCATCGGCAGCATTCTGGATGACTTTCCAGATCTTTATGTCATCCGCAAACATGGCACAATCACAGTCCAACCCATCTACGCAATCATTGATGAACAAGAGAAAGAGAGTTGGTCCGAGCACCCAGCCTTGTGGGACCCCACTCTCTATGAATGTGCACCTTGATTGCTGTTGTTCTACGCAGACAATTTGGGAGCGGCCGAGAAGGAAATTTTCGATCCATTTGAGAAGTTTGCCACCGATGCCCATAATTCTCAACTTGCGTAGGAGATGCTGGTGCGGAACACTGTCAAACGCCTTCCGAAAATCAATATAGGCAACATGCACGGTGTGTTTTGCGTCCAGTGCTCGTGTCCAACTTTGCAATGTGTATAGCAAGTTCGTAACACATGATCCTCCCCTACGGAAACCATATTGTGTATTGGACAAGAAGTTGTGGGTTTCCAAGTAGGCCATCAACTCCTTTTTTATGGTTTTCTCCATCACTTTGCAGCAGATTGATGTCAGACTGACGGGTCTGTAGTTCAGATCAGATCAGATCAGATTTATTAAGGGAAAGATAGGCGAGCGCCTTTGAACTCCCTTTTGGTTACAATAACGTCATAAAAAAAACAATGTAAAGGTAAGTAATTACATACATCAAGCATTGGTCACTGGTATGAATTTGTCTGTGAATGCCTTCTATGTCAAAATTTTACAATATCCAGTACGGTTCTGAATGGACCAAATAATATCGAAGAAAGCGCATATGTGGCGGTCAGGAGATAGTAAACATTGTAAAACGTAATGTTACTGAAATATAGGGAGTAGCATGCTTTGTAACACACAAACGTTTGGTGGGCGGTTGGTACAGGGGGGAAATTTGTTAGTTTCCGATGCTGTGGAGGTACATATCCCTGTACTGGTCAAGCTTTCTCTTAAATGAGTCCACGGATAAGGACATGACGACGTCCA
>CACRXP010000398.1:238899-251230 GCA_902702965.1 Spirometra erinaceieuropaei | reverse complement strand
CTCCATTGAATGCATGGTACATTAAAATCCCCCATGATAACAACGTCTGGTCGGCTGGCGATCTCTTTTATGCTTTTCAGTAGACCAGTATCTGGGTCGGGATCCGCCTGCGGTGGCCGGTAGATAGTTAAGACTTCGAGGGACTGAGATCCCCGCGCCTTTATAGTCAGCCAAATTGCCTCTGTGTCGTTAGAAATCTTGTCGGTCCTCTCACACACTGCTAAGTTGCTCTTGACATATATGGCAACTCCCCCACCCCGGCGGCCTCTCCTGTCTCTCCTAAACAAATGGTATCCTGTTAATGCTACCTCGCAATCGCCAACGTCCTCTGACAGCCACGTTTCTGTTATTGCTATAACATCGGGAAGAGTATCGGCTACCTGTATTCTCAGTTCGTCAAGCTTGGAAAACAGACTCTGAGCATTGGTGTAAAAGAATTTTAGTTTGCAACATTCGACAGTGTTTCGTTCGGTTTGTCTTGGGTTTGCCAATATTATGTTGCTGCCGCCATCATGATGACTGGCTGGTTCCAAAACAACATCGCGTTCCTCTGTATTACTCGTCCCCTGAAAATGGCCAAGTTGCTCTCTCCCGCTGCAAGTCTCCTCTTCAACTCCGTTACCAATTCGCGGCGTTTCAGACGTTCCGCTGGAGAATAGTCCGGCTGAAAAAAAACTTCCTTGTGAAAGTTTCGGAGGCTGCTTTTCCTGGACAGAAGTAAGCTAGCTCCCTCTTTACTGTTCAAAACAATTTTCAGAGGTCGTGGCCGCACAGTTTCTGATTGTTCGCTCACCTTCTTTCCGATCCTGAAGGCTGCGCGAATGGTTATCTTTTCATTCGAATTGAGCATTTCGTTCAGTAGGTGTTGAAGCATATTAAGGTCAGCGGAGATCCTCTCCTTCGGGGTAGGAGCATCCGACTCCGATAGACCCTGGACGACTACGCAGTGCTGACGATCAAGGGGTCAGCTGAAGGTCTCAGAAGATCCACCGGAGTCGTCTGGGGTTCTATACTCCCGTTGTGGCGCTTACCCTTTCCATCTTGCCATGAGCTTGTTTCCTCACTTCCAACTGAGAGTCCTATTGAACACGCAGAATGGCTGAGAGAAGTTGATGGCTCGCTTGGGTTGTCTCCCATAGAAACAAGAGACTCCGTTGCTATTTTCCCATCGTCCTGGGTATCGGCACTCTTGCACAGAGGTT
Source organism: Spirometra erinaceieuropaei (assembly GCA_902702965.1). NCBI lineage: Eukaryota > Metazoa > Platyhelminthes > Cestoda > Diphyllobothriidea > Diphyllobothriidae > Spirometra > Spirometra erinaceieuropaei. The sequence goes on along the minus strand of CACRXP010000398.1, from coordinate 250,028 downwards.
TTCCACATGCTTTGTTCTTTGGTTGTTTTAGAGTTTTGCTCTTTCCCTTTTTCTTGCTAACTTTAGCGCTATTCACCGCGTTTTGCACACTATCGTTCGCTTGCACGAGTTCCCTTAAAGCAGTCAACTCTTTTTCGAGTTTTTGAACTTTCAGCAGAATAAATGAGCATCCAGTGCATGGCTCGTCCTCGTAACTAACAGGTTTTGCTGTGATAACGCTTTTAGCACGCTTTGCGGGCCCCTGGTTGCAACTATAAAGAGAGCGAGCGCTAATCCTAGGTGGCAAGGCCTTCTCAATTGACTTTCCTTCATACATAGTGTCGTTTGTACTACGAATAATGTTTACTCCATTATTTATTTCAGTCGGCTGGGCGTGCGCCGATAGTCTAGCGGTCATGTCGCTGGTCACCGTACGACTGGACATGGGTTCGAATCCCACTTGCGGCGAGTTTTTCGCACATTGTCCTGATAGTGGGCCGGCAGTCATCTCTTGACTGGAGCCGGTCGAAGAGGCGCCGTCCAAGGCCAACACCGCCCTCGCATGGTGGTAAGTTCAGGCCAGTCAGAAAACTCGAGGGCTTTGTTTAGCTTGAAACTGTGAACATGATTAATGGTCCGATGGGGTGGGGGAGGGGAGCATGCAGGCATAAGACACCGAGTGAGGCTGTGGAAACAGTTGTCGCAACATTACGAATACTTCGATGTCACGCAGGGTCAGGCATGAAGACCCTTGAGTGGGTGTCTGCATTTAGACCCTACCTACCGCGGCCTTTTGGTGCCAGCGGAAACCTTACTGTAAGAGCTTTGCGACCGCGAGAACAAAGACTACGGGGGATTGGGGTGGCCGCCGCATGTCTGAGGGCATATAGTGGATAACGGGTACTGTACGCTGTCCACTGCAGACATTCCCATGGACATGTTGTCTCCCGACGTAACCCCCCAACCTAGGCGGAAATGCCGCTGACGTAAATTAAACAGGTTGCGCTAGACACACTTAGTTTGGACAGATGTGTGACTTGAAATTTAGTACTGGGTTTACTATTTCGATTCCCAATGTCAAATTATTCACTTACCAGAGGATGGACAATTTGCCTGCGATCGGCAAAGGTACTTACATGAAGAAAATAACTAGTTGTTTCAATTTTAATCTCGTAAAGTATTATCTCTCGCAGCAACAGTATCAGTTATTTTTCCACTTGTTGGTTAACTGTTCGTAATATTTACAGTTGACCTTTAAGAGGTGTGAGTATTGGCGACAGTAACGGTTGTCGTAACAGTAGTAGGGGACTACACATCGCCATCAGGCGTTCTACAGAATGATGAGTCGACGTTAACTTCGGTACACAAGCCATCTTATGCGCACTCGCGGTAGCATTTTTGGTAGTCGTAGACGTATCAGTCCACATAGCCTACGTCTTACTTGCGCTAGGACAGTGCCAAAAGCGGCAGGATCTGCAGTGGCATATCTTAAACTGATTGTGCTTGCAACATCTTCCGGTAGTGCTATCGGTACTGCCTGCGTAGACGAAAATCGCTGATGGAGGGACTGCTTTTCCATATGCAGACCACTGTCCTGCTGTATTACTTCGATTGTTAGCCAGGTACACAAACCTTACATTTATCGTGGTTTATGCAGCAGACACACGTTTTCGAGTGGGGACTAGCACAGTACGTTTTACAGAAGTGGTAGTACCGGCATTGCCTTACACCCGGTAGGACTTGCAGTAGGCTTGTTCGGCGCAGGCATTTCAATAGTGGAAGTAAAGCCTGCGTTTTCACTATCGACAGCAGCCCCGATCTAACCAAACACTTCCACACGCCATTTCTGTAGGCGTATTCCTAGCTTATTTATACTGTTATTACTAACAGTATTAGTCTTAACCATTACTTCTGCTATTTGCTGTTCGGCAGATAAAGGTAACAGTGACATTCTTAGTAATATCATTCAGTGATATGAGTCAGTAATATGAGTCAGTGTGCTAACTGGTGAAATGTTAACCGGATTTCTGAAATGTGTTTTCGTTTCAAAAAGATTACTTAAGTAGGGTTTTGAACCTAATAATCACGTAGCGTAATCACGTAATAATTCATTTACCGCGGGATGCTGGCTTTCGAAGGAACATCTTTCCTGCCGTATGCAAAACCGACATTTCGCAAAAAAGCGACTAATTATGTAGCATGATTTTTTCTCGTTGCCTTTCGATGATCTTGCCAATTCAATTCTATTTCATGGGAAACATGCGTGAACTTATTCATTCTTTCACTCATTCCGCAGAAAAGAAAGTCTTCTTTCAATTTTATTCTCGAAGGAAGGGTATGATTTGGTTTTCTAAACCTCTTCCAATTCTCGAATAATTTTGAGCCCGCCCTGCGGTTACGCTTGCATTCAGGGTTTAGAACCTACAAATCATACATTTTCTGCGTGCGGAACATCATACATTCCTCTATGGTATAAAGAGAAAACCATTAGGGGTTCATTAAATTTAGCAGTTGACTTGAATCATATCGTAAACTTTACAAGCAACATTACTAACTGCAGAGACATGATGCCTTGTGGACGGGCATTTCACGATATTAAGACATCTCATGATTAGAAACCTCTTTTAAAACCGATTTATACCCTTCGTATGAGTACAAATTCGGCAGAAGGCGTAATTTTCTACCGATTGAGTGGACGAATGAATATTTTCATGCCTGTTTTCCATGGAATACAGTTGGATTTTCAATGGTATCGAACATCAATTAGAAATATTCAATGCCACTTATATAGTCATCTTTTAAAGTATGTGGTTCTTGCCTGCGGCCGAAAAATTGTTCGTTCGAAAGTCAACATCCCCAGGTAACTGACTTATTATGAAATTTTGCTGCATGATGATTAATTTTACAACCCGACTTACGTAATCCTTTGCGAAACGAAAACGCGTTTCAAAATCTTAGTTAACATTTCCCGAGTTCGCACACCTGCTGTATGTCATTAACCTATGACTTAAGAGAATGTACAGTTGCCTTAATACCGGTCGACGCATAGAAGCAAAAGTTCAGCAACGTATAACGGTAATTCGTCGGTTAACTTTACCAACCCTTCGGTCTACCGGGATTGCCTTTGTATTCATGCAGGGCGTGACAGATCTCATGAGATGTTGGCCGAAATTCTGAAGTGTTTTCGACTAGGAAGGATTACTTAAGTGCCGTTGTACTACTGATTATCATACGGAACAATCCTATAGTATTTCGGACTCGCCAGGATGTCGGCTTTTGAACGAACTTGTTTTCGACCTCCCGCGGAAACCACACTCGGTGAAGAATGGCTACTTAAATATCATGCGTTTTTCACATCGATTTCGGCGGTCTTATAAATAAATAAATAAATAAATTTTATTTAATGCCAGTTTACAGGCATTGTCAAGGGGAGCGATTAAACACAAATCCGACCAGCAGTGAAAAAAACTCCTGAGCCTAAGGGATAAAAATATAGTTGATGGTGGTTTTTGTGGTTTGAAGGGCTCAGGAGAAAAAACTGCCGGCGCTGGTAGAATATCGACCGTCAAGAAGGGGGGAGGTTGCACGGTATCAGAGATTATCGTACGTCAAATTCCTTTCATGAAGTTGGGGATAGTCAAAGTAGAGGCGTTGAGGAACAGCTGGTGAGACCGGCCATAGTGTTCAGAGACCACAAACGCCATCGCTACGGTACAGTCGATCAGTAGATTCAGCACCCACAATTTGTGGGAGCTTTTCTGAATGCAAAAATCGAGTAATAGTTCTCTTAAATAAAGGACAATTTTGCAGAGTTTTCACACTCATGGGTAGTTTATTCCAAATAGCAATTGCATTTACAGAAAAAAACCGACGATATTTAACAGCACGTGCCAGAGGCAGAAATAAGAAGACCTCACGGTGACTGTTACGTCGTGGGTGGATATGATGTCTTAAAGAGGTGAGTGGGTTAAATGTGTGATTATATAAGAGTTTAAATAGCAAAAATAGTCCCTTTTGTAATCTACGGAACCATAAAGGATCGAGGCCTGTAAGCCGGCAACGTTCTTGGTAAGACAAATGTCGGTGTTCCGGGATTAAAATTCAAACACATTTTATAGAAAATATGCACAAAAGTATGTTTTTATTCCATGGTGGAAAATCACGCTGTTTTCATATTTTATACCCAAAGAAAATGTGTATTTACGTCTCGAAAACATTTTCCCCTTCCCGAATAATTTTTCGCCAGACCAGCCGTTGCATTAGCGTTCAGCGACTGCAGTCTACAAGGTGCATACTTTCTGCGTAATGAACATCATATATTTCTCTATGCCTTTAAGAAGGTATCATATAGAAATCCTAAAATTTTGCAATGAATGCGGCCTACTTTGTACATTTCATGAGGAGCATTGGCAAACGGACATGTGCGATGCTGTATGTATGGATATTGCACAGTTTTCAAAATCCCATAATTAAAAACTTTTTGAAACCGACAGATAACATTTCTGGGATATAAATGTAAAGAAAATGTGATTTTCTACCAAACGAGTCAAAGAAAGCATATTTTGCGCATGTTTTCTGCAAAAATATACTTGACTTTATAAGACTACCGCAGATCGATGTGAAAGGTGCATGCTAATTACGGCGGAGGTATTGTAGTGAACCGGAAGACCAGATTGCCGAACTACAATACCTTAGACGGGTCTTCAAAGCAATGGCTACCCGCGAAACTTCGTCACCCGGTGCATACGCAAAAGGGACGAAAGGCCTAACCACAGGGACACAAAATATTGGCGAGCGCTTCCGTATGTCAAGAACGTTTCGGAAGCTTTTGGCCGCCTGCTCGCACCACTTGGGGTTGGAGATGCACACAGACCGGAGGCAACCACCAGGTGTCAGGTAATGAAACCGAAAGCCCCGCTGTCACGACAAGAAACGTCTGGAGTCGTTTATCGGATCTGGTGCAATTGCGGACGAAGCAACTACGTCGGAGAAACTGGAAGACAGCTCCGAACGCGAATGGCCGAACACACTGCAGCGGTGCGGAGTAATGACGCTAGCTCTCAAGTTGCGGCTCATTCGACGAGATCCGGCCACACATTCACATTCGACGAGGCCGAAATTCTCGCAAGAGGTGACAACCGCGTGATCCGTGAGCTGCTTGAGTCATGGTTTACTGGCCCCCAGTCCATTAACAAGTGTACTGATCTTCCCCTTCCATACGCGTTGCTAATACTTCGCCTAGGCGGAGTCACTAGCCCCTCGGGGAGCGCGCAGACGAACACTTTGCCCAACACCAGGGGCAGTGCGTCCGATGGTCGAGCCATCATCACACCAGCATCCAACGTACGTGATGAAATTGCGGCAATTAACGACGCGAATGTCGGCCATTAAACAGTCATCACACCACGTGCAACGATCACTGATGAAGGGGGGGCGTGAATATTCATAGGTAGGCGGTAGCATGACGATTGCGCCCTATAAATACTGCAGCGCCTTGTGCATGAACCACCCGTATCTGCTTTTGTCTCTGATGGTGGGTTCGAGCAGGAATCCGGAAGTCAGGCTAATAAAGCTCCTGTCCCAACGATCCTGTCTCCTTCTTCACTGGTTAACAGTTGTTGGCGAATCTCAGTGCTAATCGCCGATTAATTTTCCGTGGACGCAGTCTCATTGGTATTAGTACTTGTTTTGCCAGCGTCGAACTGGCTGGCAAATCTATGTGAAGAATGCTTGCAAAGAAAATTCCCCATCCAAATTAAACGCCCTATGCGTGCATATATGTACTAATCCTATGCATTTTTAGTGGCAATAGTTTACTTGTGTGAAATCAAAACTGCGGATGACAACAGCAGTGCATTTTTGGTGATCATAAAATCCGCCGCAATATACCTACCGTAAGTAGCAGTGAACTTTTTAGTGGTATTATCACTTATGCAGGCGACAGTACCCGTATTATTACTAGTAGTGATAGTAGTATTAGCATCGCCGGCGGTATTAACGGCAATAGAAATACCACTCTTAGTAGCAGTAGTAGTAGTTGTAATTAATTTCGGAGCTACCGATAGTAGACATACTAGTAGGATCATTTCTTTCTCGCTTACGTTTGATATTATTGGCAAAACAGACAATATTACTAGTGGGTTCCGTATTACTAATTGCCTTCTTATTTCTAGGTATACCAGTTTTAGGAGGCGCCATTTCAATACGATTAGAATCCCATCCCACTGGTAAGTATATACGAATCACAGTAGTTGTGGTGGCAGCAGTAGTGCCTTACCCCACGTTTTGGCCACGACTCCTGCCGCATTAGCGCTCACAATCGTTGGTGAAGGTGTCTCAGTGTTCTTTCCTAGGCCGCGGCTGTGGTGTAGGAATTCCGTAGCTGAAGTATACAGGTTACATTCCGCGTCTTCCAGTGTCATCTCTTACAGGACTACATGAGTAGTGTGCAATGTTTGCACTTCAAAGTCGCTACTCAATTCTATAATACCCTTTTTCATTCCAATTTCATACTTTGTTCTCACTGCCTTCCACAGTACATTTACAAATCATCCTTGTTACAAATTTTACCTGAGTCTAGAGGCACCAGGGAGTGAAATATTGCAGTTAAAACTTTACTGTGCAAACGCATCCGGTCATTCGCGATCAGGGGTACTCCCTGTGTACACCGACCGGACAGACCACCTGCTGATGAATTCGAGTGGATTACATGAGTTAATGACATTGGGTAAATAAAAATACGTAGCTCACGTCCTGCCTTTCTACTCGTACGTAATCACAGTAATATTACACTTCACCCTACTCGTTTGCTATTTCCTTTCACGACACTGCGGACTACTTACTAGTTCTTTGCCTGCGGAGCTAGCGCTCCCTTATTTAATATGGGTCTTCCATACTGTACGCTGAAGGCGAGTAGTATAGCCAGTCTAATGAACTCACGCAGTTATCTGAGCCGCAAAGTATTTCTTATACTTCCTGCTCATATTAGTAATAATTGCAGACAGTTAGTTGCAAGGCAGACTGCTTACATTTTCCAGGTCTGTTACCCATGTTATCCTTCCGCACACTCCCCCTCCTCCCCGGTCTCGGCGACAAGCGGTACTCGCACGCATTTCATGAGCAGGTAGTCCACATCCTTCGTGCATCTCCGACTTCTGAATAATCTTCGTTTCCATTTGGTTTGGCTTTAGTACTCGGTTGTTGGGTAAGTCCGTGAAGACTTCCGCCGACATTACGCTCGTACGTCCTTCGCATATCCTTCGAATAGGAGACACTGACAGCGGTTGGCAGTGGTCTGATTCATCTCAGTCAGCGGTTTCTGTGTGTAGGTGTTTCGTCTTCCAATTCACTTTGCGGTCCAAGTTTACGCCCTCCGCTTGCCTCCTCTACATCCATTCCCCAACCAATTGGGTTTGCTAACATTTTCTTTAGTTTACCTATCTCACGACTACGTCTTAAACGTATTCCACGTATCCCAGGGTACAGTAATACGATCAACTGAAACAGTTGCATTCCCATCTTAACAGCATCCGTGCCACACGTGCCAAGACTGCGGTTGGATCTCGAAGAATAAAGTCGTACGGGTCCATTGGTTTACATAACATCTCCTTCAACAACGAGCGAACACAGCCATGTAACTATTTCAACGCCTACGCTGTGGAAAATGTTTCCAGCGTCTTACAACGGAACGCCTACTATAAGCCCACACCACGTTCCCCTATCCATAGTTTCCAGTGCGTTACTAAACTGCTATGACTTTCAGGTTTATGTACGACACTACTCACGCCCACCGGGCTACACTGAACAGACAGATATAGAGCTGGGTGTTTTACTGATTATTTACGTCAAATAGAATGCAGACAGTTTCATCGGAAAAATTTACATAAAAAATACCCGCAGTCCTCAGTCGTTGTTTGAGCATGGGTTTCTGCCTACCGCAGACTGAATGAACGGGGTACATATTTTGCATACTGGCCTACCGAGTAACCGAAAGGCGATGTCCCGTTGGGTCACGGCCGACGACGTTCACTTCGTACTATTCTATCGGGGAAGTTATGGTTAATCGTTGATATCCGGCGGTTGTCAGTGGCTTTCTGACAAGGGATTAATGAAGTACGTGAGGAAATGTTCTATTACTGACATTTTACGGTCTACCTACGGACTATTTTCTACGGCTTTCCTCAGGTCCATCGCCACAACCATCGTTTACCAGGTAGAAGGCTGCTATGTGCTGCAAGAATGTCTCCCATGCCTATAGAATTCCGACGCGGGTTAGTTTATACCACAGGCGATACTGTACTTCCTCGCGGTGTTTCCATAGACTGATTCCCTTCAGAGAGCCTCCCTTGGTAGATATCGTTTTAACCGACTCCAATTTGCCACAGTTTTTTGAGTACTTTACTATGAAGTACGTGTAGCCCATTGCCACAAGTGGAGAGTAGCCCTTCCACTCATCCGGTTACGACGACACTTCCGGGTACAACCCATTTCCGGATGATTTTAGTGGATGAGGCCGCACTTTGGCTATTAATTTGCTCAAAACCTGCTCTTTTACGGGCAGTATTGTATATAGCGATCACCTAGCTCTGCCATTTTCAGCGTCAGACGTTTTATTTTCTTTGCCTGGCCACGGCTTCGTTCATCTGGACCTCTACGTCCTCATCACCTACTTGGGTAATTTCTCGACGAAGGCCATTGGAGCACACATTTCTGCACACGGCGTATCATAAGATTCCTGTTATACGCGATATGCCAATCTTACCTGCACATTCTGCCCCCGGTGTGTCCCAAACGAAGTCTTGTATAATTCTTAGTATTGCCGATATTGGAAGTCGACTATAGTAAAAGATAGATCGATTGCTTGTGGAGTTCGGTTTTCTGCATTTGGGACAGCGAAATGCCACACCATCAGTTGGTTTACGAAAGGTTTTGACATGCACTGGTTTTCCACAGATGCAAATCATTTGACGCGCGATGGTACGCTTCTCTTGACAGTACTCAATCACTGCCGGCGACCGTATATACCTTTTTATGCGCTTGTGTTCTGAACTTTGTTCCACATGTCGGTGTTTGCCGGTGTGATTTCCTGATCCATTCATCAACCCTAAAACATGCAGAAAAAAATATAATTTTGCGCTAGTGTTTGCCTGACTTTTCTGACTCGCTGATTTGTTCATATGAAACATTATTCGCTGTCAGTTGTATACACGTTCTAACAGTGGGTTGCATGTATTGACCTAACACTGTCTACTTATTCTACAACCGACATTTGAATAATGTACAGAATCTATCTAATTGCCCTAAAATCTACTTGAAAATTTATATATACCTGCTATGACGGGAAACCCCAAGGGTCTTTCAGCAAAGTTATCTATTTATTATTTATTTAGCTTACCGGCAAGCGATGGCTTCTATGGGTATGATGACGAAATACTGCCACTGATCGTTTTTGCATAGTCCGGAGGATCTGGACATTTGCAGTGTTCGAGAGCGATGAACTTTACAGCAGGACTACTAGCATATCTGATTGCTCTTGACACTGCTATCTGACAGGGCATCTCCTCTACAAGCCGTCCACTATTTCCTTTTTTTGTCTTCGCTTCTGTTTTATTTTAATCGTTGTTCTCTCCTACTGCATCCCTTTTCCCTTAGGCCTCCTTTGCGGTGGTAGCACTATGCATTGGGTTAGGCTCCAATTTTCGCTTTCCACACGGTCTATCAATATGCACAAGCCGTTTTCCCCTCAGATTGCACTCAAAACGCGTGCAGGGTAACATACTGACTGCCTGCATAAGACACGCTGACCTACACACCTATGGGTACGTCGAGTACTTGTAAATGACGATGCATGCTTTACAATACTATTTAACGTACTCGGGACATACTTCCATAACAGATCAAACAGCGCTACCTAGGCAAAACATTTCACTATCAATGGCACGGTTTACTATGGTGACCTTGTTAGTGGCTTCGTGTACGTAATCTGTCAGTGGCATTATAATAAAGAGGTTTTCTGTTCAATAATCGGCTCACATTCCTAACTTTCAACGCGTGAGGTACTGCAGATGTGCTAACTCATGAAATGTTAGCCCAAATTCCGAAATCCGGCTTCGATTCAAAAAGATTACGTAGATCGACCTGCAGTATTCATTATCGTGCAGAATAATCCCACAGCAATTCAGTTGCTTAAGGATGCCAGCGAAATCATTTCCAGTCGCCTGCAAAACCTAAATTTTGCGGAAAACATTACCTCAGTAGTACTAATTTTATCATCGAATTCCAATGTCCTACTGTATAAAAATATATTTCACAAACTCCATGCATAAACACACACATTCTACCTCAAATTCTGTACTTGAAGAAAGGATGTAAGTAGCCCTTAAAGAAGTTTCTATGCATGAGATTGCTAAGGATCATGACATGCCAGTTCATAAAATATCCCATCTCTGCATTTAGTAATATACCATGTGATATAAGAGTTTGTGATATAGCTCAAATTCACTGCTAAATTTTATAAATCCCCATTGGTATCCCCTTAATATATTGGAGAAAATATAAGTTATGCCGACGTGCAGTTTTGGGAGGCCTGTCGGCAAGTGCACCACCAGCTCGGGATCAAAATTGTTCGGGAAAAGGAAGTTTTTTAAAACCGACTTATATCCTTCTTCCGGGTATAGAATTCGAAGATGTAATTTTCTGCCCGATGAGTAGAAGAATGAATATTCCTACGCATGTCTTGTATGAAATATAATTAATATTATAAGGGTATCAAAATCAATGATTAAAGAATTATACTACTTAAGTGGTCATGTTTACACGGGGTGCAGTTTATTCGGATGGCCGGGAAGAAGGTCGTTCAAAAACCGGATCTCCCGAGGTGACTGATATATCACGGGATTGTTCTATGCTGCAATAAATATTACAGCCCTACCTACAGTAGGTGGGCTAAGTCATGGAATGTCAACCGAAATTCTGTAATGCGTCTTCGTTTCGAAAAGATTACTTAAGAAGGACTGCAAAAATAATCATCCTGCAATGCAACTCTATAGTAAATCCGTTTCCTCGGGATGCCGGCTTTCGAAAGGACTTCTTTTTGGCTGCGTCCAAAACCCACACCCCGTAGACAATGGCTACTTAAGTAGCGTGAATTT
>CACRXP010000398.1:210278-238805 GCA_902702965.1 Spirometra erinaceieuropaei | reverse complement strand
GGATTTGAGCCATACTGTAAACTTTACGAGTAACATCAGTAAATGCACAGACGCGATGTTTTATGAACGGGCATTCCACGGTAATAAACGATTTCACAGTTAGAAACTCTTTTACAACCAAATTTTACCCTTTCCATAAGTATGAAATTGGAAGAAGGCGTAATTTTGTACCAAATGAGTAAAAGAATGCATATTTTTATGTCTGTTTTCCATGACATATAATTGAATTTTTAAGGGCATAGAAAATCAATGCGAAAAATTCATGCTACTTCAGTGGCCATTTATTACGGAATGTGGTTTTACATGCGGCCCAAAAGAAGTTCGTTCGACAGCCAGCATTCTGGGTTAACTGAACTACTATGGACATATGCTGCATGATGATTAATTCTGCAACATTACTGAGGTAATCCTTTCGAAACGAAAATGCATTGCAGAAATTCAGTTACCATTTAATGCGTTAGTCGGCCTACTGCATGTAATCTCCTGGGATTGAAAGCCCATTTCGAAATTTCTGTAAACATTCAATGCGCTAGCACATTTACTGTACACTGCAGCTACTACGATCACAGGAGGACAAAGTTTGTCCCCTTGACGTCTCCCATTCTCACTCGAACACATCATCAGAGACGATCGTGGACGGGTTGTAGTGAGAATCTGTGACGTCAAGTTAATAAACCATCTGGTTCCCCTGACTGCTGCTAATGCATCCCATATGTTAATAGCTGGCACGCGCACCTTTATACATACAAAACAAATTTCCTCAAGATAACTAAACGAGATCTATGATAATGGAACGGTTAATCATATAGGCAGAGGGCGGCATGCGAAATGCTAGTAAGAAATGTCCAAAATTTGTCAACTTAAACCTTCCCTTGTGATTTGATGTACTGTAGAATTTATTTTAAGAAATTACGCACATCAGCTTTAGAGAGATCAAATCGTAAAACTTTAGGAAAGTAGTTTACCACATCCATCAACTACGAAGGTAACTTAAGTAATATGCCATACCGATCCCATGTATTCGTAACTGTCTAGTATTGTTATTCAATTAAATCGCATAGCCGTCTTGTCGTCAGCAAGTTTTTTTCCGACTGACCTACCTTACGGTTATTACTTGCGTCCCACCAAATACTTGCCCAATCATTTTCCTACTACATCCCTTGCTTACTTCATTAACCAGTGCGTAGGCAGGTTAGGAGTGAGCGTGATCACCTTTTTAAAATGCGCCCATTATACAGTCTCCGCCAACTCTTTCCTAGGGAACGATATGCCTCCCAATACGGGCATACTACACGCTACATTCCCGTCCTAAAGTGCTCAAAGCCACACCAACGTTAGCGAACTTGCTTTACCTACGTTTTATCTACGCTTCCCACCCTTGCTCGGCCTTCCGCCATGGAAATCGTATGCGTACGGTGGACGGCACAATGGCGTCCTTTGACCATAACCACCATCGCGCACCCGATGTCTCCCTGCCCTTGCCTTTTCCAGAGAAAGTGGCAAAACCTCAGCCATGAAGTTCCCCCCCCCTTCCAGCGCTAACAGCATACGCACTCACACCTGCCGATTGGTCGGCCCGCAGGCCAATATGGTGTAATACTCGAGTTACCTGATGGCTTGGTCTCGTCTGTGTTGGGGTCTTTGGGAGGGAGTTGAGTCTGTTCGTCTGTAGAAGGCATAGCAGACATATCCATCACGTCTCTCCTTTGTGTGGGGGTCTTATGGGTATGATCACGCGAATTTCAACAGCCAATACCAGAAATGAACTTCCAACAAAGGAACGTTTATTGAATCGAGAACTTGGAGTAAGAGGAATTGTAAATTGTGGGACAGAGGAGTAAAGGGGGCGACAATGGAGTAAGGGAACCAGAAGGTATGCGCGAGCTTTCCTCCGATTTACCCTCCTTCCTGTCTAGGCGTCGGTACGCGGGGTTTCACCTCCTGCGCGTCCGCTTGGTGATCCGTCACCGTGGCTTCAAAGAGAGCGGATTGTCGCTCAGGAGAGCATTAACAAAGGAATTAAAACAAACTTAACTACAAATATCTGTTCTTTACAATGGTTTACGTTCTAACCCGGCCAATAGCGTTAACGCATGATGTGCTAGGTCACTTCCAGCCTTCACATAGGCTACGGTCTCAGTCTGAAGGTCATTTATGTGGTTCTTTTGATGCATTTAAAGAAATTTTGGCATAAATGTAATTTTTTGATTGTCGCGCATTACATTCCTTGTTGTTTGGCACGTTTTAGAGGCTCCACCCGTACAACCTCTCTTACCACCATTCCCGTAAGACAGGTAGAAGGGGAAAAAAGATTTTTTAAGTGTTGCGACACTGTGTTCACGCCAAAGTTTCTATACCGTACTTAAAGTGTGGGAATTTTAAGGTTAAGGGCGAACGTGCAGCCCGCCAAAAATGTTTTCTACCCTACCACAGGACTTTTTTGATTTCAAAACGGTAAAAATCGCATTATGTAGCGCCGCTGAAACGCCAATCGCTGTTCAACCTGGTTCGCCTATAACCGCACAGCTGCCTGATCCAATTTGATGGCGTCATGGTGTTTTGGCACATTATTCTCCGGCATAGCAATAATCTTCCCGCAGTGCCCTTAGAATTGCGCGACGCTCGCCTAAGTAATCATAATTAATTATTTTTTTATTATTTTTTTTAATTAAAGACCCGTCGGGGTCCCATCAAAGCAAGTAAAGATAAATTTACATGCGAATTTTAAACGAGGTAGGCGGAATCTTTACAAAATGCAATTCATGGTTTCTGAATTAGTAGTCCGCTAAGAAGCGAGAGGTGAAAAAAACTTAAGTTAAAAATTTAAGAATGATTGGATTAATTTTACAGGAGGAAAAACCCCTCAATAAAAACAATAACAGAAAAATGCGGGCCGGACTGGCCTGTATGTGGCGGTATATAACGGATTATAATCGGGCATCGTCAGAGCTGAAATAAATACCAGCCTTGATTATAATCGGACATCGTCAGGGCACAAATAAATGTCAGCCTTGAGGGGTACGTATGCGGGTCGGACAGGACTGGCATGCATGTGGTTTTGTATTCGCGATTCAGAACTGACAGCGCCATGGCAGGATTGATACGTCGGATGTGACTATTCGCGTCAAAGAGGCCAGACGAGAGGAACCCAGACGCGATCGGCCACAGTACGTTCCGAGCCCAGCCGAGGAGTGGGGAAGGGAGGTACGACCAAACTACTAGTAGACGGCGAATACTGAGGGTTCCGCCGTGAGGTCGACAGACCGCATGAGGTCGAAATGCGGGAGATGACATCAAGAAACTCGAAAATCCTCGCTGTATTTGGCATTGTATAACGGACTGCATGAAGAGGTAAGTAAGCGGGTCAGGCGGGACTGGCCTGTATGCAGACTTGAGCAAAAGGTTCGAAACGGATATCATCAAGGCAGAATTCGTATGCCGGATGAGGCCATTCATGTCAAAGTGGCGAATAAAAAACCAGTCTCGAGGCGATAGGAACACAGATGCGATCGGTTATATTTAGCCGAATCCAGCCGAGGAGTTGGCAAGGTAGATGCGACCAGACTACTAATGTATGGCAAATACAGAAGGTTCCGCCAAGAGCGTCGATAGATCGCATTTTGAGAGGGCACGATGGATGGACTGAAAAAACGAAAAATTAACACTTTAGATGAGGGATCCTAGGAAGCCATACGACTCAAAAAGCAGGAAATGTGAGCAGATACGGAAAATTAATGGCGGCATACTAAATTCCCGGTGGACCTTTTTCACTTTCATAGAGAAAGTTGTCCAGGAAGGACGAAAAAAATAAAAGTTTGATCGAGTCAGTATTCGGATAAAGGCGTAACCTTCTCTTAAATGTGTGTAGATTATCTGAAGATCTTGGAAGGTTATTCCAGAGGAAAGTATATCTGGAAGCGGAAAAAGAGAGCGCTTAGAGGTGGTGGAAGATGGAGGAGGTATAATCAAGGAAGAGTTACGAAGATTGTATGGGCGACTACTAGGGGTAAGTGCTAAAATCCGAGGAGATTTGAACTATTTTAATGCGGAAGAGGAGACAGAAGCCTGCTTCTAGTCTTCGAACCCATAAAACTTTTAGCTTAATTAGCTAGCATCTATCTGAGTAGGAGATATTGGGATGTTCCCTATCTAAAAGTTTTTTAGAAAAACATCTTTGGACATTTTCAATTTTTAAACGACTAGCCTCATTTATCAAACCAAAGAATGGGCAACAATACTCGAGAATGGGAAGTACAAACATACGGTAGAGCCTTAATTTAATTTCAGGAAGATAGAAATTGTAAGAAATAAAGCCACAAATCTGAGCAGCTTTGGCTGTAATTCTGTCAGCGTGCGACGAGAGATCAAGATTACTAGTGTAGCTTAGACCTAAATCCTTGATGGTGGTACATTCAATCATAGGTGTTCCTTGAAAGACCACAGGTTGGGGTAGCCTATCAGGTCCAAAACACATATAACGACATTTAGACGGAGAGAATTCCATTAGCCATTTTGAGCTCCAAGCTGAGAGAGCAAGCAAGTCAGCATGGATTTGCTCCAGGGAATGAAGGCTCGTAGATTTGTTGAAAGAATATACACATTTGAGATCATCGGCATAAATAAATGATTGAGAATGTTTAACTGCTGACGAAATATCATTTAAGTAAAGCAAGAACAAAAGTGGACCTAAAACGGTGCCTTGTAGGACACCACTTACAATGGGGCTTTCGCTGGAAAGTGATGATCCCACTAAAACCTTTTGTTTACGATTAAACAGGTCCCTGCCAGCACCAGCCCGGCCTAGCCCCACCTAGCCCCCTCAATAATGGCGGGGCTAGAGGGGGCCATGAGGGGGCTAGGCGGGGCTGTGGAGGGGGTTGTGGCGGGGCATGCAACGCGATAGCCCCGCCTAGCCTCGCCAACGAAAAAAAATGCGCAGGGGACGCCACATCCCCGCCCACTTTTGGCACCACTTTAAAATATCGTCCTGTATACCGAGTCCCCTGAGGCGAAGTGCCTCACTATTCCCACAGTTTAAACGTCGGAAACCACCCTGCGTACGTAGAGTACTACGGTATTACATAGTACTCACAGTGACCCCGCCGTACACGTGCCCACTAATCGGCAGCCAATATCAAATACACGCGACGCAAATTCATGTGAATGAGTTATTTATTGTATAAACGAAAAAGGAATTGGAAAATATGTACAATCATAATAAATGTCAGTGCCAGTATATACATGGACTTCAACATATGTTATGCCATTCAGTTGTGCGTTCCAAAAGTCACCGCTTCGACAGCTGGTGCTTCAGTGATAGCCAGAGTGATTACGCTTCATAATTGCTTTGGTATTCAGTAAGAAACGATAAACAATTTGTATAAGTGGACTACGAACACCAAGGCAAAATAGTACATACATAGACATACAAGTCCACTACTTGAACTTGCTGGTGAGTAGATACCGAAACAATTAGCATAATATACATAAATTAACTAAGACAGATATCAAGAGCATGAAAGCAGCATTGGTTGACTCACGATATTATCTGCAACCGATTGTCAAATATACGAATTAATAACACACACAGATTGTAAACCGGTGGATAAATAAGAGTTAACGCAATGAGGGACTTAAACAAAACCTCAATATATTGTGCTCATCCGCAGCTACATTCAGTGGGCGTAAACGGATGCCTTCTCCATGATTTATAAGCCAATTTTGATAAATTAGCTCCTTTAAATTCCAAAGAAGGTACAATAAGTGGTGCTTTTGAAACATATCTTTCGATGCAAATACGCTTAAAAATGCTTCAATGCAGAGGGGGCTCTGGCCCCACCCAGCCCCTTCCAGCCCCGCCTATGAAGGGGCCATGTGCTGGCAGGGGTATGACCTGAGAAAGTCTATTAGTGGACTGCGAATTCCAATAGCTTCCAATTTAACCAAGAGTCTTTTATGTGGTACTTTATCAAAGGCTTTACTAAGATCAAAATAAATAACGACAACGAATAGATGGTCATTACGAAGAGAGGTAAGTAGATTGAGAAACGACAGATGACATGTTTCACAAGAGCGATCTGGTAAAAAACCATGCTGGGAAGGGCTAATAACTTGATTGGCTATGCAAAACTCGGTAATTTTAACGGCGATAATTTTTTCAAAGATTTTGGCGAGAGAGGGTGTTTTAGGGACACCTCGATAGTTCTGAACGTCAGAACGACAGCCAGACTTAAATACTGGAATAATAATAGAAGTTTCCAATAGTCAGGAAAGAAGCCATTTACGAGGAATACTGAAAAGAGATTGCTAAGCAGAGGAGAAAAATCTGTTAGCTGTTTTATAAGAGAGTTTGGGATATTGTCCGTACCTACTGAGTGGGAGTTAGGAAGATGGTTTATCAGTTTCTGAATACATTCAGGAGAAAAATTGATGATGCTGAGAGAAGCATCAGACAACGGAGGAATTAAAGGGATTTGGTCAGGTTCAATGGTGAAATGCTTGGCAAAGAACGAATTTAACATTTCTGCTTTGCCTGACTCCACTGTAATTAAGGCATCGTTGGTACTAAGCAAAGGTGGAATGACTTGGTGGGATTTAGCAGATGATCTTTGACGGAAGATCTGGGCAACTGACTTAGAATCATTCACGTCATTAATAGCTAAAGACTCTCTACGCCTTTCTCGCGCAAGTCTCATTTTTGAAGCTACTTCAAATATTTCGACGATTCTTAGATGAACTGATAATGAGCTCACAGAAGGATCTTTAAGCTGCTTCCGTAACTTTTTAAGTCTGTTTTTAAGAAAGTGTGGGACAGCGGTGGAATTAGCACTCGATTTGAACATCTTCCGTGGAATTAGGTCGAGAAGACCTTCTGTTACGCATTGTAATAAATCGTTGAAAAAATTTAGATCATTATTTGAAAAAATATTGTGCCAATCAAGAGTGCTTGTAAAGTTATTTACTAATTCCTTGTTAGTATTATATAGGATATGACATTAATTTAATTTAATTTATTAAATGCCAGTTTACAGGCACTGCCAATTTCAAAGATAAGTGAAGCTGTGCATTTATCTGGATATTCTTAAGCAACTAATGCCTGTTTTTTACTTGAGCCCCTTTTAAAAGTCGCCGTTCAATACAAGATATAATTTTTCCAAGTTTTATTTGACAGTCTGGCAAAATAGTCGTATTTTGTAAAAAACCTTTGTAGTGACTCCTTTCCCTACTATCTCTTTCTATTTTTTGTAGTTAAATAACAGTTGCACTTGCTATTAAGTGCGATTTTCCGTACGTTGACAACGTGTTGATCCTTCTTCTGTAACGAAAAAACTTTTCCTGTCTGTAATGCCCCGCAGAGCACGTGCTAAACGGCGAAAGCTTGCGGCCTCCCCACCGTCTCTGGGTACTAAAATCGTGACCGAAGACATAGCAGGTGCCAGCGTATGTTCTTCGCCGTCGCAGATCTGATTAACTCACAAAACCCTTTAGTACATGTAGAACCTCTTGACGCTTCAGTCGTCCAAAAATACGCCTCTGCTAGTCGTAGCAGGCCATCAGCCGGCGAAATAGTCGACCAGTTGATTTATGGCGACATAAACAGCACTTCTGAAAAAGTAATTGAACAAGCTTTTAAACTTATTGGGGTAATTAGTTCGGAAACTGAGGAAAGAATTAAGCGCAAGCATAATTTCGTACTGCGAAACATTCCGAGCCACTTATCTGCTAGGGAGGGAGCGCATGTGTTCCTACAAAGTTGTGGCTTGAGTTTCAGTGTCGCACAAGCTAAGCGACTTCGCTCGCTTAGCCGTAATGCGCCGATACTAGTTACCCTTTTCTCCATGATAGAAGTCGATTTTATCTTGCCGAGTAGGGAGATAACTAGAGACTTCTGCCGTAAATGGCGCTGCTCCGTTTCGCCAGACCTCACACCGCAGCAGCGAAGACTGAATACATTAAATTCGGCAAAAACCAGCACCAAGATAATGACACCTACTGTCAGTCTGAATATGTCCTCTACAACACCAACTGCGGCATCTGTACATCACGGCATAGCCAATTCCGTGGGGAGTTCGACTACTGTTAATGCTGACCTCTTTAAACACACCACCACGCCTGGTATAAACACGCCTCTATCGACTCCCTCAGCAACCCCTAGTAAGCCTAAGCATGTGTCTAAGTCAAAGGCAAATTCAATTGCTGTCTCAGCCCCTCGGACACCCAATAAATCCAGCACCAGTATAAAATGTTTTCCTCCACAATCGACTAACAGTGCCTCAAATACCCCGACTCAAAACGTAGCGGGTTCGCAACTGCCCCCCAGCCCTCATATCGAGGCATTTAGGCCGAATAAGCCGATTTTTCCGCCGTTTACTAAAACTCTTGCTCCAATGGAAACAATGCGTCCCCCACCCCCTAACTTGTTTCCTCCACGGCCGTTTTACCAATTTATTTCTCATGATAATGTCCATACTGAATCAGTTAATTCATCCGATCCTCAGTTTCGTCCCGGCGGGAATACGTTGCAGTATCTGCCCCGCGGATTTCCAGCTGAAAATAAGTTAGCTATCAATGGTTACCAGTTTACCTGCCCGTCATTCCCTCCCCCAAGTCCTCCCCTTTTTTATCCACGTCAGAATTTTTTGATGCCACAAAATTTTTTGCAGAACCGGATGGTTGCATCCGGAACATATGCTCCGTGGGCGACCCAGAACTGGACGATGTAGCCCACCTCCCTCAAAAACTAACAGCCTTTCCCTTCAAACTTTTTGTTTTAAATGCCAGATCCTTGCTTAATAAGATGCCTTTGCTTCAGACTCAGGTTTTCTTCCATTGACCTGATATTGTTTTAGTAACTGAGACGTGGGCATCAGCCTCAGTAGCTGACTCCGAACTCTCTCTTCTAGGCTACAATTGCATTCGAAATGATCGCCAAGATAGCCATGGTGGGGGCAGCTGCGCCTACGTTAAGCAAACTTTTATATTTTTGCCGTTGGACCTCCCGCATTTTTCCGCAGTAGAAGGTAGCTGCTGGATCCAGGTTGCACTAAAAAAAATAAGTTCTCCTTACTCGTTGGCTGCGTCTATCGTCCTCCCAACGCCGACGACAATTTTGATCGTTTACTCTCACAGGCATTTCATGATGCGGCCGACTCAAGCTTTAAGTATCAATTGGTTGAGGATGACTTTAATCTTCCCGAAGTCCGCTGGTCTTTGCCATCAGGTCCCAGAAGGTTCGATGACTTTCTCGAGGCTGTAGAAGTTGGGATGTGGAATCAGGTTGTTGATTTTCCCACCCGAGGCGCAAGCATACTTGACCTAATTTTCTGTAGAGGCTGCATGCCATCGTCAGTGTCATCCCTAGGCCCAATGGGGGTCTCAGACCATGACATAGTTGTTTTAACGTTGGAATTCGAGGCTGACAAAACGTCGTCCCCAAAGTTTAGCTTTTTCCGCAATTTCCGATCAACTCGCTCAACCGAATTATTAACACACCTTAATTCCTACGACTGGACTGATTTCTTCCTTAGTTCGGATGTAAATGTTTGCACTGCAAATCTGTACGAAATTTTGGATCCGCTTATTTCTCGTTTTGTCCCCCGTAAGAAAATTCTTAATGTTGGAGATGACGTTTTCCTACCCTTACCCTTTCGTCGCAGATTGCGCAGGCTTTATCGTCGTTTCCATCTTCAGAACGATGTTTCTGTCCTGCCCTTGATTCGTGATATTTTTGATCGAGCTAAGAGATCGTCTGAAGAAAACCAACTAGCCGAAGAGGTCCAGTTTACCGAAAACCATTCGTTAAATGTCTCGAAACTTTTCTCTAGAAAAATACGAACTCATAGAAAGACGCAGCATCCCATCCTACGAGACGATCTCGGAAATCCCATAGTTGATGCCCAGTTAACCGCTAATAGCTTCAATGATTTCCTGTCCAAAACGTTCATTGAAGTCTCGAACACTCCGCTTCCGACCATCCAGCCACTGACCAGGGCAGTTCTAGAAACTATAACTTTCACTCTGTGGGATGTGACTGTTGTGATTCGGCGTTTTCGTCAATCTTATAATCCAGGCCCTGATGATGTCCCAGTAAGCATTTTAAAAGCCGATACAAACACGATCTTCCCATCCCTCTTATGCAAGATATTTAATCTTGCTCTTGAAACTGAAACCTATCCTACCTTGTGGAAGGAATCACACATTTTGCCCATTCCTAAGCACGGCAAATCTACATCATTTGATGACTTTCGGCCAATAAACACACTCCCTGCAGTTTCGAAGATCTTAGAGACATTGATCAAGGATAAGATGAAGTGTCACTTAACAGAGAATAACCTACTGAGCGCTGCTCAGCATGGATTCCTCAAAGCTCGATCTTGTGACACCTGTCAACTCTCTTTCTTTGACTATGTTCTCCAATCTAGGGACCATGGTTTTGCTCTTTACACAGTATATTTCGATTTCACTAAGGCTTTTGACCGTGTTGACCATGCTCTTCTTCTCTTGAAACTGTCCTCTTTCGGAATAGGTGGCAAACTTTTGAATTTTACATCCTCTTACCTGGGCACTCGTACACAACGAGTTAAGATTTCCAATACCATCTCCAATCCCACAGGTGTGAGGAGTGGAGTCATTCAGGGTAGTGTACTCGGCCCGCTTTTATTTTGCCTTTTCGTTAATGATGTGCCCGATTTATTTCAGAATGGTAAGCCTTCCATGTATGCCGATGATCTTAAAGTTGCATATGGATATAAGCCGGCAGATCGTGACATCCTGCTTGAGCTCCTAAAGAGCGATCTACAGGCTTTCGCTCAGTGGTGCCGCACATGGCGCCTTTCTCTTTCCTGGCATAAGTGCTCAGTCATGGTGGTTAGCGACGACCACCAACCTCAACTAAATATTGATGGTCACTCTATAAATGTGCCCAGGGTTATTAAGGATCTGGGCATAGCATACTCCAAGAGTCTCAATCTCTCGGAGCACTGTGCCTTGATAGTCTCCAAAGAACGCAGAACGATTGGGTTTATCCTTCGAAACTTAAAAACTAGGGATATCAGAATGCGCCTTTACAACATTTACGTTAGACCTGGTCTGGAATACGGTTCGTTTTTATTTAGCCTCATGCGTGCTACTGAGCGGAAGAAAATAGAATCCGTTCAACACTTTTTTACCAAGAGAATTTTAACCCCGGAACACCGACATTTGTCTTACCAAGAACGTTGCCGGCTTACGGGCCTTGATCCTTTATGATTCCGTAGATTACAAAAGGGACTATTTTTGCTATTTAAACTCTTATATAATCACACATTTAACCCACTCACTTCTTTAAGACATCATATCCACCCACGACGTAACAGTCACCGTGAGGTCTTCTTATTTCTGCCTCTGGCACGTACTGTTAAACATCGTCGGTTCTATTCTGTAAATGCAATTGCTATTTGGAATAAACTACCAATGGGTGTGAAAACTCTGCAAAATTATCCTTTATTTAAGGGAACTCTTACTCGATTTTTGCATTCAGAAAAGCTTCCTCAAATTTTGGGTTCTGAATCCACTGATCGACTCTACCGTAGCGATGGCGTTTGTGGTCTCTGAACACTATGGCCGATCTCACCAGCTGTTCCTCAACGCCTCTACCTTGACTATCCCCAACTTCATGAAAGGAATTTGACGTCCGATAATCTCCGATACCGTGCAACCCCCTCCCCCCCTTCTTGACGGTCGAAAATCTACCGCCAGCAGTTTTTTTCTCCTGAACTCTCCAAACCATAAAAACCATCATCAACTATATTTTTATTCTTCAGGAGTTTTTTTTCACTGCTGGTCGGATTTGTGTTTAATCTCTTCCCTTGACAATGCTTGTAAACTGGCATTTAATAAATTAAATTAAATTAAATTAAGGGTACCGTTCGGGAACTGTGGCTCTGTTGGGAGCGCGATAGTCGCCGCATGGTCTCCAATCATCAGTCGATTTCTTGGACAACATGTGGGGAGGAGAATCCCATGGGCTGGAGGAGGGACCAATAATTCCTAAATTCATCATATGCTCAAATTCGTTCCTTGCTATCCGAAGGTTTTCGGGGTGAAGACGGCGAGGAAGAACGTAAACAGGTTTCCCTGTGGTGATGATGTGATGTTTAACCGTACACTGAACCTTCCCGGTGAACTGATAGGGCTTAGTGAGGGACGCGTTGTCCTTCAAAATGTCAGCGAATGGTGAGCTTTGTACGGTCAACTGGACGCTAACCGAGGGTTCAGAAGCAGCCATGCCTACGGTAAAGATTGTGGTTGTGGTATCGACAAGTTTGTGATGCTTGAGGTCGACTGCAAGGCCAAAAGGTGTCAGGAAATCTGCCCCAATAGTGGGAGATTTAAAGTCGGCCTGCACAAAGACCCACTGGAAACTGTCGCCGAAGACCGATGTCAAGTGTGAGCGACCGTTGGCCATAAATGTTGATGGTGGTGCTATTGGCAGCCTGCAATGAAAACTGCGAAGGCTACAGATGGTTGCACCTTGGAGGCGGGATGACACTGATCTCGGCACCAGTATCGACAGGGAAACGGAGGCCGCTCGACTTGTTACTGATATAGAAGTGGAGACCGGGTCGTGACTGGCCAGCGGAAGCTGTCGCCGTTACTGGCTGGTGCGGTCGTTTTCCTATGGTGAGGCCTGTAGGTATGTGTAGGGAGGAATGCACTTGCGTGCTTTCGGACCGTAAATACGATGATACTATCATAGAGTTGTAGAGGGCGCTCACGAGCTTTAGAACGACGGCGCGAGGGTGACCGCCTTCTGTCCGACTGTAAGCTATTTATAGCAGTGCACATGGTGCTTACTTGTATGTACAAAAGACTACAGTGTCTTTTAGGTCGTCATAGTCGCCGCGGTGAGGACTGTTCGGCTGTCTTGAGGGACCTGATGGCGTGGTGGCTCTGCGTGATGAGCAACGACAGGATGACCGCTCCACACAAAAAATGTCGCGTTCTAGTGAAGGAATGCCATCCGGACAGGAAATGGCTACTCTATCAGATCTGTCGGGAGTCGAGGTCAGTTGAATATTGGCGCATGTCGCGCCGACTGGGTAGCATTCACTGATACTGTCGGCATGATTGGCCATTTTGTCTAGAGAGATGCTAATGCCAAGCATAGACAAAACCTGCTGCATGGGAAACGGCAATTTATCCAACCAGATTTGCCGAAAGATATCGTCATCCATATGACGACCAGCTAGCTATGAACGCATGTGGCGCGTAAGCTGCGAAGGAGTTTGATCACCCACTTCTACCTGTGTGAATAACTCCCGTAGCATTCGATTGGCCGACTTAGCCACTCTCTGGATAACGGCATTCTTTAACTGGGTGTACGGGTCGTTGGCAGGAATGGGATCAAGAAGGTCGTCGACATCGACGGCAACGTCGAAGGGGAGACTCTCCACCACATAAGAATATCGGGTGCGTTCGGTAGTAATGCGGCTCTTTGAGAAGACCGCCTCAATTTGACGAAAAAAAACCCGGGGGTTGCTTGATGTAAAAGGGGGTAGTTTAAAGGAAAGGGCTTTGACGTCAAGATAGTCGGTTTTCGGGTCGTTATCGGTCATAGTAAACAAGAGGTTGCTTAGATATAGAGAAACAGCGTCACTACTTTTGTAGTATAAAGAGCAATTAAACTACAAAAAATAATAAATGCCTAACTCTAAGTGGGGGATGCTGCGTTTCTTACAAGAAAAATAACGAAAGCAAAAAAAGTATAAGGAAAACGACAAAGGGTAAATAATTGTACAGATTCACGAAAAATAAAGCCTTCTCCCGAATCGTTGGCCATAGGGTGAATGTTCTGGGTAAAATCCCGAGACGAAGTCAATGAATGAGACTTGTCGCTCAGGTGAAATTACGTCCAGTCAAATATGGCCATAAGATATAAAAGGTTCGTGTCGATTGACTAAAACCGATTGAGGCAAATGAGTGCAATCAACGAAACAATGACACCAAGCAGCAGACGGACACAAAAGTCGCGCTTTTTCTCAAGCCGAAACCAAGTGTATGTATTTTAGCTAATTTAAACAACCGTACAGAAACGTTCAGCCGTACAAAATAGTTAAGAGTGAAAAATCGAAAATGTGCGTAAACCTACAAACTCGATAAGCTTATCTTTCCTAGGTTTGCTTGGTGACCATATTCTATGAATTTAGTTCCGAATTCTTCCCATGTAAGTGCGATCCTGTCATCTTTCCAACCTCGTTGCTGTGGCACTAAGGCACTTCACGAATACCACATGCCAAAGTGTGAGTTCAAAAGCGCTTAGGAATAAAGTAAATGCTTTTCGTTCAAACTAACCCACACTGACCTTGAAAGCGATAACGAGAAGCGGGTTTTTCTTAACCGGCCTCACTGGCCTTCTTTCGCATATTGATTATGCGTTGCTCTGAGCCTTCAGTTCCCTTATTAAGTTCGAGTTCCAACCCAGTAATTATCAAACCGTCCTGGTTTCGTTGGTTGGTTCTTCTGGGGTTGTCGGCTCAAAATATTTTAAGTGGAATACTATGGATTGCACTCGCACCTGTTGCAAATCATGCAATTTCATACTATAATATGACTGCATACAGTCTCAATGCCATAAATCTCATATTTCCCCTCACAACTGTCCTGCTTGGCCTTGCAACAGCTGCGTTAATTGACATTTTTGGAGTCCGGTTCGTGCTTGGCACAGGCATCCTTTGCAACCTTCTGTGTGCGTTTCTCCGACTGACTTCCACCTGGCTGGTACAACCATTTTCACGCTTTGTGCTATTAATCATCGCTCAAATTATCGCCTCCATCGCTCAGCCCTTTTGTTTGTTTGCTCCTACTAAGCTTGCTCTCGTATGGTTTCCGGATACACAAAGGACGACAGCGACTACACTTGCGTCCCTGGCTAATTCCTTCGGAGTTCTCATCGGAAGTGCCTACCCCCCTTTACTTGTTAAACAACCGGCTGATCTTCCATCCCTTGAAGTTTCACTTTTTGCGATCGCTTTCTTTGTGGCTTCACTAACTCTGCCGGCGTTTTGGCGTGCGCGTCCGCCCAACCCACCTTCTGTTGCCTCGGCCGTCTTTCAGGATATTGCGCGCCGTCGCCGACTAGAAAGCGGAAACCGGTATCTGGCCATTCAGCTGCGCTGCTTTTTGAAGAGCACATGGGTTGTCCTAGGAAATCGAGGGTTTTTATTGCTTGCGTCCGGTTTCGCAGCTGGTTTGGCATATTTCACCACGGTTTCCGCGCTTTTTCAGCAAATGTTGTGCTCAACAGGCTACTCGAACGAATTTGCCGGTTTATGTGGTGCACTAATGATTGGAGCTGGTATTTTCGTGGCCTTTTTGGTTTCAATGGTCGTGGACAAGACAGGATCAATATTGTACGGAATAAAGGTACGATTTTCGTAGTCAGTAAACTAGCAGTTTTACTAACAACAAGCCTTGTAGTCTACCTACATGGTTTTTCGAAGCTTCAAATTTTCGTTTTTTCAACCATACCTCACTATTCCTTTGACGTTCTAGTCAACTCATGTGATGGACCCTAGAATTTAGAAGCTCCTGACTGCCGCGATTCTTTTATGCAATACTATGCGTTACCATGGGCCAGAAGAAATTGTTATAGTCAGAGAAGTCCTTTAAGAGAATAAGAGGCACGATTATTAACGGGTAGATTAGTGAGACCAGTTAAAGACGCAAAATCCAATGAAGAACCGGAAAACGGCCTTCAACAAACGAGAGAGAAAAACGGAAACGAGAGGAAGAGAGGAGTGGTTAATAAGTAGGAAGCAACAACAAGTAGGTGCTTGTTCTTGAACGCATCGGCGAGGAGCGACGCTTTGCTTGTTCAGGTGCTATGATTTCTCGTTATCCGAGTATCATTTGCCACTTTCAAGTTGTTGACGTCAGTACCCTGGGTACCTTTGTTTAAACACTGTTGTTGATTGTGTGTGAAACTACTCTCCCAAACATAAGGGTCCAATTTTCGGTCAAAAACGAAATGGTTGTATGGGTTCCGAGTTTATCGATCGAAAGGAACAAACAATTTATCCAGTTGGTTTTTTCTTAGACGTGTGTTTTCTTTGCATGCTACCATTTAGGTGCTAGTTTATTACCTCCCGTCATACTTGAACGCAAAACAAAGCACCTTTGGTGTTGCCAGCTATTATAAATATTATATTAGGAGGACGATTACCGATCATGTTACGGGACATACTTGTCTATTTGCAGCTCAGTATGGAGCCCTCGCAGGCAGTCGCATAGCAACTAGTAGTATAGGTAGATAAGGTAGCACCGGCATGGCCTTATATGGCTTAGTACCTGTCGTTAGTCAGCCTTGTCCTTTTTTAGCCGTTCCAGAATTTTGTTAAACTTCGCCATTAGTGAGTTCGTACTGACGGCGTTGTCGAATTTGTAGGAGTCTCGATCGTTGAAGAGCATGAGGGCCTTGTTTCGGTAGTCTACCTTGTCGAGGATAACAGTTGACTGGCCTTTGTCAGTGTCCGCTTTTAATTCTGTTAGAGCCCTGAGCAACAAATGGGATTTTGTGCGTGACCTGAGCGCCGAGCATACTTAATGTCGAAGGAAATCGTTTACCTCGTCTGTGGAAGACTGTCAAAGTATACAAGGTCATTACCACCAAAAGACTAGTATACGGCGAGGTCTACAAATACAGCTCTGGCGCGATTTTACGGTCTCCCGAAGGTACACAAGTCAGGCGCTACCCTCCGTCCAATCGTCTCACTCGGAGACACACCCACACACGGCCAGAGGCTAAAATTCTTAACTGCGGACTCGAAAACAACAGTTCGGTTAAAAGAAGAATTTCTTGACAAAACAAAGCTGGTAGCAATCGAATCGACTGTGAGAGATGTGTCATTTGATGTCTACTCACTCTTCACGTCTATACCACAGGCCCTTGTGGTCGAAATGCTGTGACCTGGTACGTCAAAATTACAATGGGGACGATAGCCAACCCACTGCTCATGATCTCATAGAACTCATTGGGCACTACCTCTAGGCATTCTTTACCTTCGAGGGAATCACATATGAACAAATTAAGGACACTTCGACGGGCTCATTGCCGAGGTGGTTTTGCAACAATTCGAGAGGCGAATGCTCGAAGCACGTTCCGTTAACGACACCTTCGTAACCATCGATCGGGATAAAATCAACCGCTGCAGAGAGCAACTGAACTCAATCGTTCCCAGCCTACAGTGTACGATGGAAGAAGAAGAAGTGAAGGACAAACTTCTATTCTTAGATTTTCTTGTCTGCCGCCAATCGGACGACAAACTGTCGACATCAGTATATAGAAAACCGACGAACATGCTGTGAATGGTCAGTTACAAGTGCAACACAAACGGAACTGTGTGCGCACGCTATACTGACGGGTGGAAACTCATTGCAGCACGCCAGTCGTCAAACTGGACGAGATGAAACTCCTCCAAGAACTCCTCAGAGCCAACGGCCATTTCTGCGCATTAATTGAGCAGAGCCGAATGCAACAAAGGGAGCGGAATGAAGAGCATAGTCAGCCGAAATCACAGCGGAATAGGTGTTGCTCACAGGCCTGACTCAACAATCTGCGGGAACGTAATGCGGTCAAAAGACTATCCTTAAGCAGCAGATGTCAACTGTTGTCTACCGACTTCAGTGCAGCTGTGGGATGTGCAACTCCGTTGGGGAAACCGTCCGACGGCTGCAAACGCGAATGCACGAACACAAGTTGACTGTGTGAAGGAGGGACCCAAAGTTGGAAGTAGCAACCCATGCCGCGCAAATGGGATACATCTTCAACTTTGACGCCGTTGAGATCGTGGGCCTAGGGTATGATCATACAGGAAAGTAGGTTCAAGAGGCCTGGATGTCCGCCGACTGTTCTGTCAACCGCCACATCAATTTGTCTCCGCGCTACCTGACTTTACGAACTTTCTTCTCCATTTGTCTCCGCACTATCTGGGTCTTCAGCTCTTTACGCGGCCACGGATGGCGGGGGTGACTCAGGTTACAGTCACATGCGTGTCGGATGCGGCCGCACAGTCGGCATTGGCGGGCCACGCATCAGACAGTGCGCCATATAAAGAGAGCTGTGCGCATTACTTCCTAATCTCTAGAGATGGGTAAACTAAATAACTATTCCAGACGTCAGTTCTTCAATAAACCTCTCCCAATGAACGCCTCTTCTTACCCTGATATGCTACCTGGGAATTGCATATTCAATACTATTGATGTGAAGTACGCTGACTTCGTCTAAGATGAAACTGACAGCTCCCGCCCCATCACGACATCTTGAGCATATCTCGGGTCAGCCAGGAAATACACGTCATCTGTTGTTCGTTCCACGAATTGTGCTTCGCTGCCGTGATCTGACACTGTGTCAAATAGGAGGTCAGCCAACAACCTCACTCAGCAGAGTTCGTAAGGACATGGAGGCGTCCCACGGACTTTGGATATGCGGTCTGAACAGCTGGAAAATAAATTGTGTCGACCTCGCCGGATCCGCGGCCGTGAGTCGTCGCGCTGGAGAGGTACAATCCGCGACATACCAGAAGTGGCATGCCCACAACCTAGGTAATTTAACAAAGTTAATGCCATTTACACATCTAAATCTGTCCACGAAGTGCTGGTGCCGTTAATTTTCGGTAGGAACTTGTAGAGCAGCTAACAGATGTCTTTTGTAACACTAGCAATTCACAGATTAATTCATATTGACCCAACCGTGAAAAACTCGGCGCCTCGGTGGGATTCAAACCCACGCAGTAAGGGGAAGGCTTTAGTACAACCAACGCTCTAACCACCTGAGCTACGAGGCCCCGCCGGACGACGCGAATTTAATCACATTTGGGTCAAGTTACCGGCCCAACCTACTGCAACGTCTGGAATCCACCAAATCTGATACAGTAAGCCCAAGCAGGATTTCCTAAGTAATTCACCTAGAATCCACCAGGTGACTACCAGGCTCACGTAATTCATAGATGTTTTGGCAGATTTTGAATAAATCAGATTACAGATTATGCTCATGTCTCATGTATGACGCCCCACCGCTGTTATTGTTTGTTTTCTTTTTTTTAAAAAATGTTTTAGATGTGTTTTGCTTTGGCAGCCCTCGGTGCTGTTGGATTTTCTGTGACCATATGGTTTCCTGACCGTGCTGTACTCATCGCCTTCTTCGTGCTCTGGTTTGGAGGTTTTGGCTTTTCCATCTACGGACTTTCCCTCGAAATGGCTGCTGAAGCCACCTATCCGGTGCCGGAAATGGTCACCACCGGATTTATGCTCATTCTCAGCCAGCTGCTCAGTATCGTCTCGATAATGGTCATGCAGGTCTTCGCTCCCGTCGTTCGAGACTCTCCCCTGCAAACTTGCGGACCTGACGCTGTTGTAAAGGCAAGTAATGTGATACAGTAGGTTTTCCAAATTTGGGCAAGATGTGGTTTGGTAGCCCCGCCTGATGGACACAGTGCTGTTGGGGTTGGGAATAAGGGTTAGGGGTTAGCGCAACTATTTCTCAACTGCACAAAGTGCAACCGCGCATTCCCAATAACTTTTACTTTGCATACAATTACTTGACCTCGTCGCCTGTGCGTTCCTCGGCCCCACCTGTGAAAACCCCTATCACCACCGGTCGCGTATTAGAGGTGACTGGGGTTTGTTTATTTCAGGTGGGCTACATAGTCACATCCGACCCGAATTTGTTGCCTAACATTATGCAGCTTGCATATTTTGCCCCAGAAAACAATCCAAACTCGAACTGCCTGGCCAAACTGATCACTAGGCTAGATCTGCCAACGTCATCGATGGATGTGTAGCCCTTTTGGTTGGCTTCAGGGAATCCTTTAAGTCCTTACTTCTAGACACCCACACTGAAGATACAGTAGGTGGGATGACTCATGAAAGGTCAACCGAAATTCCGAAATGCGTTTTCGTTTCGAAAGGATTAATGAAGTAGGGTTTTAAAACTAATCATTGTGCTGCCTAATGCTATAATAATTCAGTTACCTCATGGGTGCCGGCTTTCGCAAACATTTCCGTACTCTGTAAAAAAATGACTACTTAAGTAGCATACATTTTTCTCATTGATTTTAGATGTCCATAAAAATTCAATTATATTTCATGGAAAACATACATACAGATATTCATCATTTTGCTCATTCGGTAGAAAAGTACGTCTTCCAATTTTATACTCGAAGCAAGGGTAAAATTCGGTTTTCAAAAACTTTTTCCAATTCCGAATAATTTTGAACCCGACCTGCCGTTACACTTCCATTCAGGGTTTCCAAACTACAAACCCTATATCTTCCGTGTACGGAAAACCATACATTTCTCCACGGTATTAAGAGGAGACCATGTATGGTTCATAAAATTTGGCAGTGGATTTGAGCGATATTGTTACAAGCCACATTGGTAAATGCAGAGGCATGACGTTTTATGAGCGGCCATTTCGTGGTAATAAAAAATCTCACGAATAGAAACTTTTTTAAAGCAAATTATACCCTTCCTTCGTGTATGCAATTTAAAAGGACATAATTTTCTACCGAATGAGCAGGAGAATGAATATAAAAATATTCATGTTTTCCACGAAATATAATTGAATTTTTAAGGGCATCAAAACTCTATGAGCGGAATGCGTGCTACTCAGGTAGTCATTTTTTACAGAGTGCGGTTTTTGCATGCAGCTGGAAAGAAGTTTGTTGGAAAACCGGCATCCTGAGGTAGCTAAATTATTATAGAATCATGCTGCACAATGGTCAGTTTTACAACCCTACTTTATTAATCTTTTCGAAACGAAAACGCATTTCGGATTTTCGGTCGACATTTCATGAGTTAGCCCACCTACGGTAGGTCGTCTTTATTTCCGGTCTTGCCAAAATGCCATTGTTTGTCGTTGCGGCACCGACCCATAGTAGGGCGTTTGAAATCTACAACCTACCTCAGTCACGCTACTCTCGCGCACCCCACATGCGAACCTCGGGGAATTCCATCGCACTTAAATTCTCCGTAACTTCGGTCTGCTTGGGTGGGAAAATAACGGGCCCGCTAAGTTTCTCTGTCTACATCATTGAAGTAGCCTGCTAGAGGTTTCAAGCTGTTCGTTTGTTCGTGGTGTGAGACCCCCTGAGGCCTTGCGATGCCCGTGCACAGTAGGTGACAGCTCGAAAACGTTGTATCCTGTCGCCCAATCGGTTCGACTACGCCATTGACTGAATTCTCGGAAGAGCCTTACACGGCCTTGACGCTGTTGAGTTTGCACCTCGTGTCTTCCGTCTGAAATCAGTTCCCTGCAAAGTTCACGGTCTAACTGCGAATGACTGATCCCGTCACCCTACTTGTCCCCTTTGCGATCATCGTGATATCACTATGACAGCCACTGTAGCGACTAAGCGGTGATGATGTACGCTCAGTACGCCACAACTTCAGGCCATATCCCAAGTTGTTAGAAGCAGGACGCCATTTGGTTAGGACACTTTATTCTGTACAGAACAGTGAAGGGGAAAGTTGGCAACCGGACGAGGATGCGTCCGGCGCCGCGGAGGCGGCGTCCGCGAGAGCGACGAGCCGTGTGTCGCCGAAGGTCGCCGCTGCAAAAGTGTTGTGGCCTTCTTGCCTCTGTGCTGTCTGTTCCCAATCACGTCCGCAAGGGCGGCGTCCCGTGTGTGCACTTGTAACCAATCAGCGATAGAAAGTTGCTTTGATTGGCTCCGAGTCCAAGCGAAGGTGGTGGCAAGCCTCGCATGGTGCAGGCAGAGAATCGACCAGGTGCGTGGCGCAGACAGTGAATTGCAACGAGACAAATCGAAGCCGGGCAGACGTGTGTGCCATAGCAGGCTGTCGCTAGGTGCAGGCGCTAGCGAGAGGCGAGAACGAGGGTGAGCTTTGCGGCAGAGGGCGTTTTTAATGGCGCGAAGAGGGGGGGGAGGAGGGAGGGGGGATGAATGAGATCAGCAGATTGGGCTCCTCGAGGTCAGTGATACGACAAAACGGCCGATGCCAACCCTTCTTACCTCCGTCACCGGCTAAAATCCGCCTTGCTGCTGTTGGAATTACCACACGTGAAAAATTGACAATGACACACGATTGCCTCGCGGTACTTATTGCCGATAATGAACCTACTGGCTACGCGGACGCGTTCACCGGTGAATGGGCTTTCAGAACGATCGGCCTCGTTTCGCTTTATTTTCCTCCGAGTTTTGTTTATCAAGCTAACGTCGCTTGAACACCACTCAGACTGGTGAAGTGGATTGCTGTTTACGCGTGTGCTGCCAACTGTCTCGCTTGTTTGACGCGCCAATAATGACACGACGGTGGCTCTCATGCGCTCACTGACCTGTGTGCATTCATTCTTCCGGCCAGCCGGTCATGTCTGATCATTCTTCAGGTTTCATTTGCACGCACGCACTCCCTACGTACACCTACTGTGCAAACACCCTGTCTACAGGCGGAGACTAAAGTCACAATGTTTTTGAACTAGTTGGATTTAACGCGTCAATGTCCTGTAACTGTGACGAACTTGTGCTCGGTTTGATTGTGTGGGATCTATGGCCATCAGCCTCTCAGTCGCCTCAGAAATTCAATGTGCTAACTTGGAGAAAATTATTCGGCAGCGACAGAAAGGCTGGACTTTCAACCAGTACTTGTGACGCCAGTGTAGTAAATCATGCAGCACGGACCCCATTGGGTAGTATAAAAACGCCACCACCACCCCACGCGAAAGACACACGTGTGCTAGTACCTTACGAGAGTGATCTCATGCAAGTGTTCGGTGCAATAAATGTCGTCCTTTAAGGGGAAGCTCTTGGAAAAGCGACTACAATTGCAACTGTTGGCAGCTTTTTGAAGGATGGACTAGTGCGTCCGTAGCATCGATTTTATCTCTGAAAGCTGCTGTTGCAAATAATGAGACTTTTGAGAGGTTTGTCCGCCAACCGAAGATACTCCCGACGAGATGGTTTAAACTGGTTGGGCTCGAGAGAGAGCCCATAAGGCACAACGTAACGAGTGAGTTTCGTAAGCACGATCGATGAGCGCCCCCTACCATTGTATATTCCCGATCGAAACCGACAGGGCAACGGGCTCGTGGCCCAGTGGTTAGAGGCGTGGACTTCTAACTAACAGGTCGCGAATTCGGGCCTCGGGTGTTCCACAATTCGGGGTTGGTTATGGCTGGCTGACGACGGATAGTAAGCCAGAAATGGCCATTCCAGTCTCCCTTGTCTTTGTCGGTAATAACATACTGCCTATATCATGCGCCGCTGTGCGGCTGCTGGTTGGGCTCGAGAGAGAGCCCGTAAGGCATAACGGAACGAGTGAGTTTCATAGGAACGATCGGTGAGCGCATCTTACCATGATTTCAACTGTACTTTTGGGACCGCCATATTTGTCCAGTCGGTCGATCTTGCTTCACAACGGCATGTCGTAAAAGTCACTTTGATTGACTCAGACCCACCATCACAGTATAATAATGAAGGCGGACGTAGTGGGCAAGAAGAGGGATTTCTACGACGCCTGTCAACACTGTTTTTTTCCAATTTGAGGTGCCCTCCCTGTTTTTCAATGAGAGTCCTTGCGTTGCCAATAGAAGCGAAGAGACGAGTCCCAGGAAGCAGTCTTGAAAAGGGAGACATGGTCGCCGGGACAAGAACTTTATTAGCCCGACGTTTCGGACTCCTGCTCGAACCCATCATCAGATACAAAAGCAGATACAGGTGGTTCATGCACAAGGGGCTGCAGTAGTTATAGGGTGCAGTCGCCATGCTATCGCATACCCATGAATATTTACGGCTCCTCTTTCTTCATCAGGGATCGTTGCACTTGGTATGCTGACTGTTTGATGGCCGACATTCGCGTCCTTAATTGCTGCAATTTCTTCACGTGCGTTGGATGTTGGTGTGATGATTGCTCGACCATCTGATCCACCGACCCTGGCGTTGGCAAAAGTGTCCACCTGTGCGCTTCCAGCGTGGCTAATTACTCCGCCTAGGCGAAGTCTCAGCACTGAGTATGGAGAGGGAAGTCATTGCACTTGTTAATGGACTGGGGGCCAGTGAACCATGACTCAAGCAGCTCCCGGCTCACGCGGTTGTCACTTCTTGCGAGAATTTCGGCCTCGTCGAATTTGAATGTGTGGCCGGATCTCGTCGAATGAGCCGCAACTTGAGAGCTGGCGTCATTTCTCCGCACCGCTGCAGCGTGCTCGGCCATTCGCGTTCGGAGCTGTCTTCCGGTTTCTCCGACGTAGTTGCTTTGTCCGCAACTACACGAGATCCGATAAACCACTCCAGACGTTTTTTCCGTGGCAGCGGGCCTTTTGGTTTCATTACCTGACGCCTGGTGGTTGCCTCCGGTCAGTGGGCAACTCCAACCCTAAGTGGTGCAAGAAGGCGGCCGACAGCTTCCGAAACGTTCTTGACGTACGGAAGCGCTCGCCAAAATTTGGTGTCCGTGCGGTTAGGCGTTTCGTCACTTTTGCGATGCACCGGTTGGCGAAGTTGCGCGGGTAGCCATTGGCTTTGAAGACCCGTCGGAGGTATTGTAGTTCGGCATTCTCGCCATGCGTCTGTCGGTCGGTGTTATTGCACCTGAGTTCTCCAAGGCCAACAACGTCGCATTAATTTCGCGTGTCAGCGATTTTCCAGGGTTCGTTGCACATGGGGCATAGAACTGTCGGTCCTCCAAACTAAGTCCAGCGATCGTGTCTCCTTCTTCAAGTCAGTGCGTTGCAGATTTGAGCTACCCTGTCTGTGTTGCCCTGGCTGGGAGAGTCTCTACAGAAACGTATCCTCCAGTGAAGGCAGCTGAAGTATAAATGCAAATAAATTGGTTCAAGAAGAGGATTATCTCCTCTGGTCCCGCTGTTGATTGAGAAGCACTTGATTTGACGGATAGCTTCTGCTGCCAAGCAGGGTAGAAGGAAAGTCGATCATCTGACCAGCCAAGAGCTCTTGGGGTTTGTCTGATTGATTTAAAAGACCAGAGAGTTAGTTTGCCTGCCTTCCGTCAAGAGAATTCTTCTGCATGAATGCTAGACATTGTCTGTGAGTTTGAGAGATATCCATCGCCTAGAAGTTTTCAGTTTCTCCGGTCTCGTCCCCTACGAACAGCCATATAGTCGGCGGGAAACGTGTCGCGGTAGCTTAGATCTTAGACAGACCCGAGCGACTACAGCTTTCAGGTCCGGTCCCGAGGAGGAAGGAAAAGTTGTGTGCCAGTAGAGAAAGCATTGTGTTCTGTACAGAATGGGTGGAGAGTAGACTGGAGCAAGTTGGCAGCTGGACGAAAGCACACCTTCGGTGCTGCAAAAATAGGCGTCCGAGCGTCACCATGTCAGGCGTCAGAGCGTCTTGAACACCGGCATGCCTGCGTAGGCCCTGAAGTTGATTGGTCGATTCGGACAGCTGCGATTGGCCGATAGCCAGACTGGTAAGCGCGAAGGGCGCAGTAGGCGTTCAGAGGAGGGTCTCTGCGAACGCAACCCGTTCGGCCATGTACTGCGTTGACCCGGGCTCGAGACCGTCCATGATGTCATTCCGCCGCATCCGGTCCTGGCTAACGACGATATCGAAGTGGCCAGCTGAAGACGTGGATGGCCTTACCTGCATATCCGCTCCTGCAGTCTTTGATCTACAGGGCTGGCGCGCCAACTGGCCCAACTTCTCTCGGGAGCCTGCCTACGATTGGCTGCAGTGCAGAGCCTACCGCATGGACTGCTGTCACAAGTGTGGCCTTAACTGTGCTCCGCGCGCCCCAGCGCGTGTGCGAAAGGCAAATCGTTTTAGCGTTGCTCAGGGCTTGTCGTTTCGATCACAGGTGTTACTTCTGGCTCTCTGGGAGTTTATGGATCCCACTCGGAAGCGATGGGCTGTCATCATGTCGCATCGCGGAAACCGAAGAAAGCAGGATGCACCAAACAAATACACCGGGGATAGGTGTTAATCCAATCACGTGTTCAGGCCCCAACTGTTACATCACTCAGAGAGGAAGCTAGCTAAGATGATAAGTTGCTTTTAGTGAAGTGAAGAGGGACAGTAACCAAGGGCTGACTGTGATTGATGTGTTAACTGCTGCCTCCTAAAAGGTCTGAAAGTGTGTGCTATGCAAGAATCAGCAAACCATGGCCCTCGCAGCCTGATATGCACTGGCAGTTCTCCGACACCTACAAAAAGTGACCGATCTCATGAAATGTTGCCTGAAATTCTGAAATGCGTTTTCGATAAGGAAGGATTACTTGGTCGCGGTTGTAATACTGCTTATCTTGCGGCATACTCTTATTACATTTCGGACTTGGCAGGATGTCGGCTTTTAAATGCACTTCTTTTCAATCCTGTAGAAAGCTTGCTCGGTAAAAAATGACTACTTAGGTAGCATGTATTTTTCCCATTGATTTTCGATGGTCTTGCAAATTCAAATATATTTTATAGAAACCATAAACAAAAATATGCTTTCTTCTAGTCATTCAATAGAGAATCACGTCTTCTTTATATTTTATACTTAAGGAAGAAGTATAATTAGGTTTTAACAAAGTTTCTAATTATGAGACTTTTTAAGACCGCGAAATGTCCATTCACATAGCATCGTACCTGGCCGTTTACCACTGCTCCTCATGAAATGTACAACATGGTCCGCATCCATTGCAAAATTTTATGGACTCTGTATGATATCTCTTTAATGGCATAGAAAAATATGTGATCCTCTTTACGCGGAACGCATGCACCTTGTAGAGTGAAATCACTAAACGCTAATGCAGCGAATGATCAGGCTCCAAATTATTCGGCAATTATAAAACTTTTTTAAAACCTTATTATACCCCTCCCTTAAGTATAAAATATAAAGAAGACATGAGTCTCTATTGATTGACCGAAAGAAAGCATATTTTTGTTTATGGTTTCTATAAAATGTATTTGAATTTCCAAGACCATCGAAAATCAATGGGAAAAATACATGCTACTTAGGTAGTCATTTTTTACCGAGTAAGCTTTCCACAGGAGATTGAAAAGAAGTGCATTTAAAAGCCGACATCCTGCCAAGTCCGAAATGTAATAAGAGTATGCCGCAAGATAAGCAGTATTACAACCGCGACCAAGTAATCCTTCCCAATCGAAAACGCATTTCAGAATATCAGGCAACATTTCATGAGACAGGTCACTCATTGTAGTTCTCCGCCAGTAGATGCGCCTGCGCTCCCGCCGGGTATACAAGTGGTGAGTACGACCGCCCAACCATCCTCCTTCTTCTGACCCCTGTTGGGGTGTTGTTTTTGTTGGTGCTGGTGAAAGATCCAGTTCAAATGTACGTTGTGGACCAGGGGGTGTAGTGGCACGCCTAGGTGCTGGTCCGGCCGCGCCAGCCACCTGCGCCCCCCTCCCCCACCTTCGGTCATCTTGACTCTTTTTTGACACCGGGTCCAGGTGGGGAGTGGGGAAGAGAGGGTGCGGTAGATGTTGCGTAAGTCTAATATCACTATGAACTTAATCACGCACAAGTCCCCGTGCCTGCTGCACCTTGCTGGGTAGCACACGGTGGACATCGTCGGAATCGACGGTCGAACTGTCAACAGCTGTTTTCTAGAAGGCTCCTATTTCTAGCAAAACTCAGCTAGTATATCAAATTACTGTTTTTGGGTTTCAATCGCCAAGGTGAATAAACGCTTGCATCCACCAGCCTCATCTTTCCCATCCTCTGATCGATTGTTGTGAAGAGTTATCAGAAAAGAATAGGATAACATCTCCCAGCATGACAGGGGAAGGGCGAAACTAGGAGCATAATCGGCGCCATTCTTGCACATGTTGAGAGAGAGAGAGAGAGAGGGGAATTCGCTTTATTTTGAAATCATGTTAAAAATTTTCAGCAAAAAATTGTGCGATACATTTATGGAACCAACACCACTTGGGGGAAAATAAGATCCTCGAAGCCATAGTACTGAGAGGAAGGATGTATCGAAAACCACACGACCCTCCTATTGACACGTTAGTGACTCTGGGACGTTACAGAATCCTTCGAAATGCATAAGGCAGGCTTTCCACTCCGTTTCTGAGACATCGACGCACCACATCTTATCAGCTGGGAGACCGTTTTTATTTTACCAGACCCTTCCCGATTTGCGCACATCGGATCGATGACTGTCGAGTCAGCAAAATCACACTGCAGCGTGACCAGCATATGACCTCGGAAGGGTCTTGCAGTCTTGCGTGCAGTCTTCCTGCTTCCGCATTCTGCGTTTGATTGCGTTTGCAGCACACTCGAATTCATCGTCACTCTGCTGTTATCATTCACGCTATTCCCCGCCTCCCGCCTGTCTTATTTAACATGAATACCTGGCGCCGGCTCGAAGTAGCGCTAATGAAGGATGAAGTCGGGTTCGCTAAATTTCAACCAGCCCCGTCTCCAGCCGCGATGGCCTCCTCTCCGCGCTTAATTTGGTTTCTAAGGTGGATTGACCAACCCGCACGGAGGGTATTGCTACGCGACTACAAACAACCGTTTGTGAACCCCAGTCGACTAATTACGTCTGATTACGAACTCAGA
>CACRXP010000398.1:165069-210140 GCA_902702965.1 Spirometra erinaceieuropaei | reverse complement strand
TTTTGAAAACTGCGTCTTCTTCTGCAGCCAGGGAGATGGGGTTCGCAAATTGGCGTTGGCGTTACCTTTCAAGTGGGGCCGCAAGTGAAAAGGCAGTGAGACGTCTTTCCGTGAGGACTATTTGCGAACCATGTACGTTGGTTCTTATGGCAAGTAAACGTGCGCGGTCCATGGAGAGAAGAGTGTTACGCAGGTCCAGGGTACGGCGGTTTGACAAACTACCCTTTTTAAAGGCTTGTAAGTTCGAGGACACCATCACGACATAACTATCACCTAGCGTGGCTAAGCATTTTTCTCTTGAATAAGCACGAAATAGCGGAAGTAATCGACCAGCAACGCAATCAGTATATTAGTCTACACCTTTGGGCTTGTACTGGAGTCAATAATCAGTTACCGTTTGTAAAAAAACCAGTGACAAATGCGCAAGGTGGCGCGGGCTGGTGTCAAGGGCCGTCGAGGGCTGTTGAGGCCTGAACCTCTCTAACGGCAACCCCATAAACTGGCATCTGGACTTGCCTGCTGCATGCTAAGCGTTACGTGCCGTCATCGGCGGCTGACGCGACCACATTCTTGAGTCAAGGACGCGCGCGACCGACATGCGCGATAAGGCCTTACAGTGGCCGCTGATTGGCTGCTTTTCTGCGTCACGTCTGACGGAATACGCTTTCACGCGTACGGCCGCTTAAACAAAGTGCACCGACGGTCGATGTCCCCTCAATTTTAATAAACTTCCCTCGTAACGAAATTGTTGAACAGAGCACCTAGCTCTGAACAGCTCCTTGAAATGCTGTAATCATGCACTTTTTCCTCAAATAGTGCGTGACCGATCTCATGAAGTGTTGATCGAAATCCTGAAATGCGTTTTCGACGAGGAAGGATTAATAAAGTGGCGTTGTTATATCAACCATCATGTAGCATAATCCTATAGTATTTCGGACTCGCCAGGATGTCGCCTTTTGAATGCACTTCTTTCTGACCTCCCGCAGACGCCGTACTCGGTAGAAAATGACAGCTTAATTAGCATGCATTTTTCACATTGATTTTCGATGGTCTTATAACTTCAAATATATTTTACAGAAAACATTGACTAAAATACGCTTTCTTTTACTTATTTAGTAGAAAATCACATTGCCTCTATATTTTATACCCCAGGGAAGGCTATCTTCTGGTTTTTAAAAAGTTTCTAATTATAAGATGTTTAAGACCGTGAAGTGTCCATATATACAGCATCGTACGTGTCCGTTTACCATTGTTCCTCGTGAAGTGTACAACACAGCCCGTATCCATTGCAAAATCTTGTGAACTCTTTGCAGTATCTTTTTTAAAGCATGGAGGAATATACGATTTTCCTTACGCGGAACGCATGCAACTTGCAGACTGAAGTCGCTAAACGATAATGCAAAGGCTGATCATCCTCAAAATTATTCGGAATTTGGGAAACTTTTTCAAAACCTAAATATACACTTTTTTCGAGTATAAATGTAAAGACAATTTGATTTTCTATCAAACAAGTAAAAGGACGCATATTTTTATTCATGTTTTCTATAAAATATATTTGAATTCCTAAGACCATCGAATATCAATATGAAAAATGCATGCTTCTTAAGTAGTCTTTTTTTACTGAGTACGGTTTCTGCGGGAGGTCAGAAAGAAGTGCATTCAAAAGGCGACATCCTGGCGAGTCCGAAGTACTATAGGATTATGCTACATGATGATTAATATAACAACCTCACCTAAGTGATCCTTCCTAGTCGAAAGCGCATTTCACAATTTCGGCCAACATTTGATGAGATCGGTCACGCACCGCATGCAGAGCGAGATCTACAAGCGTGAGCAATCTAAGATCAATAAAAGTTCGAAAGGATGTTTAAACTAGTCGTTTGCGTTGTAAATCAAGGTAGCACAAACTGCTGTGGT
This sequence comes from Spirometra erinaceieuropaei, assembly GCA_902702965.1. Taxonomy (NCBI): domain Eukaryota; kingdom Metazoa; phylum Platyhelminthes; class Cestoda; order Diphyllobothriidea; family Diphyllobothriidae; genus Spirometra; species Spirometra erinaceieuropaei. The sequence goes on along the minus strand of CACRXP010000398.1, from coordinate 208,223 downwards.
CTCATAGGCCCATAGTTTCCGGTTTTGATTTGAACACCAGGCGGATTCATTTATTCTTTCGTTTGATGCTGAGAAAAGGAATCCACGCTCCTTCTGTCCATTTTTACTAGTGATTGTGAAGGAATCGCGAGATATTTCTCTATGAATCCATAATGCCGAAAAATGCCCTGGGTGTTGTTAAATACCTCCATTACGACGATGTGCTTTTGACCTGGTCGGTCACTTGTATAATTGGACAGCCAACGGCACTGATACCCTGTCCGGAGTTCGTAACTTGAAGTGCTCGATGCTTGAGCTGGTTGTGGATCCCATTCCGAAAATAATTGCGCCATACCCTTTTTCGGACATCTCCTCCAAATTCTCAGGCCGCGATAGCATGTTTGTCTCATCTTCGACTTGCTCATTTAAAAGCCACCCGAAATGTCCGCGCGCAACCGAATTACGCACAGTCACATCTTCGTCGGTTTTTAAATGGCTATTGGGATACTTTCAATTTAAGTGGCACTCAGGTGCAAGACAGTCGCATAGGCGTGACGATTTCGGCACGAAACATGGGTATAGCCGGCTGACGATAGCGACTAAGTGAGAAACGTCTGTTCCCTCCCCTCTTGTTTTTGTCCGTAACACTTTTCAACAGGGCTGTGCCTATTCAACAGCTTCCAAGGTATTCGAAATGGTCTGGTTTGCCGGAGGAAGTGAACTCCGGCTGCAAGAACTACACGGCGAGGGCGCCCGTAAATATGGAGAAACGGAGCTTTGCTTTATCAATTTACAGCTTACGACTGCGAGGGTACTCCAGGAGTGATTAAGACCAACATTTTTGCAGGCCGAGTTAGACTCTGTTCACGCGGGACCTAGCCAGAACGTTTGAGGAGTCTCGGACGATCTAAAGGAGCAGCATATGATCATCTTGGCACAATCCGGCGGTCAGAGGCGCGGTAGACGGATTCGCTCTGCGCTGTCGCATAGGTTGAAGACTTCACAGTACCAGCTCTTCTTCACCGACCTCGTGGGATAGGAAGGAGAGTCGTTGGTGGACTGAATTTAACGCGTGGCAAGGAAGGAACTCCCTGTAACGCACAGCCAGGCCTCCATGATCGCCGGCCAATTAACCATTCTGCAGAGCCAGGAGAGCTTCGCTACAGCCAGTACTTACAGTGCGTGAATACCGGTTCAGGTCAAAGCCTGGGGAAAAGCAGCCTTGTCTTTTTGCGGAAATGAGACTCTTTTCGTGACAACGTGATACCAACCATTGCCCCAGACACACGTTGCGTAATGACAGGTCGACCGTCGTTGCCAGCGATGTCCATCGTGTGCTTCAGAGCAGAGTGAGAGCAGGGACGGCAACTTGCGCGTAAATTAGTTCACGATGGTAGTAGACTTGTTTCGCCACGCTGGATGATAGTCATGTCGTGATGGCGTCCCCGAACTTACCAGCCTTTAAAAGGGTAGTTTGTCAGACCGCCGTATCCCGGACCTGCGTTATACTCTTCTCTCAATGGGCCGCGGACGTTTACTTGACATATGAACAAACGTACCCCTGGTTCGCAACTAGTCCTCACGGAAAGACGTCTCACTGCCTTTTCACTTGCGGCCCCACTTGACAGTTAACGTCAACGCCAATATGCGGACCCCATCTCCCCGGCTGCAGAAGAAGACGCAGTTTTCAAACCCCTCGCGGGAATTACCCACAGTGAGATCGGTTAGGAATTCTGAGTTCGTAATCGCACGTAATTAGTTGACTGGGGTTCAAAAGCGGCTGGTTGTAGTGTAGAGAACGCCGCGAGTAGATCCTGGAGGAGATAGATCTGAACAGAGTCGTTAGCATCTCTGAATACTCATTCACACACAGCAGAAGATGGTACGTCAGGAACGGGATACAGTATAGTATAACAAGGCGGTCGTGGGAGATACGTATAATAATAATAATAATAGTTACTCATACAGTTGGAATGAGTTAAAGCCGTCAGATAACCTGTCTGGGTGGAGAGGCGACGCCAACATGCCAGCTAGCAAACCGGTGGGGAGCGCAGCGCTGCGGGCAACTGCAGGGAGGGGCCGAGGAAGGTGCCGATGTAGTGAGACGGAGACCGATGCGAGCGTTGCGGTACGGTAAGGGGGAAGGGATCGGCGGATGAGAGAGGAAGGGACACCGGCCATCTTCACTGACACGCGGTTACGCCATCTCCACCCTAGGTCCTCGCGCGGAAAAGTGTCACACATTCAAACGATTCTGTTCGAGTCCAGGGGCGTTACAGTAGTCACGCAGCAGAACCGTCCGTCCGTGCGGGTTGGTCAATCCACCTGAGAAACCACGTTAAGCGCGGAGAGGAGGCCATCGCGGCTGGAGACAGGGCTGGTGGAAATTTAGCGAACCAGACTTCATCTGTCACTGGCGCAACTTCGAGTCGGTGCCAGGTATTCATGTTAGACGGGAGGCGAGGAATAGAGTGAACGATTACAGCGGAGTGACGATGAATTCGAGTGTGCTGCAGACGCAATCAAACGCAGAATGTGGAAGCAGGAAGGCTGCACGCAAGACTGCAAGACCCTTCCGAGGTCATATGCTGGTCACGCTGCAGTGTGATTGTGCTGACTCGGCAGTCATTGATCCGATGTGCGCAAATCGGGAAGGGTCTGGTGAAATAAAAACGGTCTCCCAGCTGATAAGATGTGGTGCGTCGATGTCTCATAAATGGAGTGAAAAGCCTGCCTTATGCATTTCGAATGATGCTGTAACGTCCCAGAGTCCTTAACGTGTCAATAGGGGGTCGTTGTGGTTTCGATACATCCTTCCTCTCAGTACTATGGCCTCGAGGATCTTATTTTCCCCCAAGTGGTGTTGGTTCCATAAATGCATCACACATTGATAACAACATGTGCAAGAATGGCGCCGATTATGCTCCTACTTTCGCCTTTCCCCAGCCATGCGGGGAGGTGTTATCCTATTCTTTTCTGACAACTCTTCAGAACAATCGATCAGAGGATGGGAAAGATGAGGCTGGTGGATGCAAGCGTTTATTCACCCTGGCAATTGAAACACAAAAACAATAATTTGATACACTAGCTGAGTCCTGTTAGAAATAGGAGCCTTCTAGGAAACAGCTGTTGACAGTTCGACCGTCGATTCCGACGATGTCCACCGTGTGCTACCCAGCATGATGCAGCAGGCACGGTGACTTGTGCGTGATTAAGTTCATAATGATAGCAGACTTGCGCAGCATCTATCGCACCCTCTCTTCCCCACCCTCCACCTGGACCCAGTGTCAAAACAGAGTCGAGGAGACCGGAGACGGGGGGAGAGGGCACAGGTGGCTGCGACGGCTGGGCCCGCACCTAGGCGCACCACTACACCCCCTGGTCCACAACATACACCTGACCAGGATCTTTCACCAGCATCCGTCATTAGCGCTACTTCGAGCCGGCGCCAGGTATTGAGGTTAGCAGACCGCATCTCCCCGGCTGCAGAAGAAGACGCAGTTTACAAACCCCTCGCGAGAATTACCCACAGTGAGATCGGTTAGGAATTTTGATTTCGTAATCACACGTAATTAGTTGACTGGGGTTCAAAAGCGGCTGGTTGTAGTCAAGCAGCAGTACCGTCCGTCCGTGCTGGTAGGTCAATCCACCTGAGAAATCACGTTAAGCGCGGAGAGGGGGTCATCGTGGTTGGAGACAGGGCTGGTTGAAATTTAGCGAACCAGACTTCATCTGTTACTGGCGCTACATCTAGCCAGCGTGACACCAAACACTACCCACAGCACACATTGCGTAATGACAGGTCGGCCGTTGTAACCGACGATGTCCATCGTGTGCAGGGACGGCAACTTGCGCGCAAATTAGTTTATGATGGTAGTAGACTTGCGTAGCATCTACCACACTCTCTCCTCCTCCACCACCACCTGGACCCGATGTCAGGACAAAGTCAAGAAGACCGGAGGCGGGGGAGGATGCATGTGGCCGGCACGGCGGAAACCCTCACCCAGGCGTATCACTACAGGCCCTGGGCCACAACGGACTCTGGCCAGGGTTTTGCACAACAGGAAAAGGGGGCGACTTGGATCCCAATCGGCGCGGCACGAGCCTGCACCCGGGCCTACCGCCACACCTCAAATGCTGTCATTTATTATGGGTGCACATTCCCAGTAATGCTTGCCGGATTCTGATCTAGCTTCTATCGCGTAGCCCGCCTTAGAGGCAGAACACGTGTAATATAACGTAGAGGACGCCCTTTATCAAAACTACTCTTTACTTTTGTGGTATTCAGATGCAAAAGCCCATGCATACTGTATGGTCCATTACTAAGCAACAGAGCATTCTCATACGAATTTGGTAAGCCGAAAATTACACGGACCAAACCCTACTGTTAGATATTAAAGTAGCATAAGCTCAGCATCGGAGGTCATGTGTCGTCTCTAAACATTACTCACAAGGCTATTTAATTTATTCAGGCACGTCTAGACACCATCGATCCCCCCTCCGTCCCGCCACCATTGTTTATAAGTTGTTTTTCAATGTTCACTGCCCTATCTAAAGAATGATAATCGAAAACGTATGTTTACTGACTGACTTTTTTAAGGTTTACGAACCCTTTGATCTCTTCGTAAAGTTACTCATTAGACTTATGCAGTCAGTCCTTTGAATCTCGTGGGTTCATCTGGCAGTATGTTCTTCAGGCCAACAAGCCGCCCCGATTTCCAAAGCATACCGACCAGCCCACTGCTGCCATTAGATTCCCTGATGTGCCTTTTATCTGTTTTGCGGAATGTAACAGAAATGTTCCCTGCTAGATGACCCTCTCTCTCTCTCTGTGACCGCCACATAAGTGAAGCAAATAATCTTCGAAAACTCCAATTTAAAATGGGAAGGCTTATCTGTACCGTTTGGGTTCAATTCCTTACCTTTGTTGTTTAAACTGAAGCTTCCCTCCTTTAGAGAGAGAGAGTCTTCTCTTCCTTTTTGACCGAGGTACTTCCTGGTCCATCGGCTCCCTCTAAAATTCATTTGAGAGCCGTAGGAGTGAGAACCCGGTTACTTGCAGACGGTCTTGATATCCTTCCTGACATCCCTGCATGCCTTACGGATGAGTTGTAGTCACGGTGACTAACATCAGTTGATTTAGATCAAAGCACAAGCACAATTTGCATTTAATCCAGACGTTTTTCGTCCGTTGAGCCACTTTGATTGTGTTTCTCGTCCTTCTAAACTGTCGTATTCTTAATTAAGCCACCTTAATTAGAACTTATTTCGGCTGGACCGAAATAGTCCTCCAGACCACCCGTAATGCGGCTGTTTTTGGGCCACGCATTTCCTCACGCTTGTATGTATCACTTGAAGTCCTTGCAAATTAGATATTTCAGTTCGATGCACTACTGTCTAATCTTCCACAGTGTTTTAGAACTACGTCACCATTAAGCATGATTTGAAGAATATCACACAAGGCTCCATTTTCATTCTTGCTTTCTTCAACTCAACTGTTAATTCGGCGTTTTGCTTCCTCCACGTCTTATTTTTCTTATGTATTGTCTTGGTTTGATAAAAAAACACTTATACATTTATATTCAAACGCAGGAAAAGATTGGTCTCGTTCCTCTTCCCTTCCAAGGCGTCAATAGACTATTCCAACATTTTGACTGATTGGGAACGAAATTGGATGTAAGACCTGACGTTGGGCTTTTAACCAGCAGGTCTTGGATTCGAGCCCCAGGGCTTGCGAAAACTCGGGGTTAGGTATGATTGACCAATGACTGCTAGTAAGCCAAAAATGACCATTCCAGTCTTCCTAGTTTTTGTCAGCAGGCCTATTCGGCATATATAGTAGGTGGGCTAACTCATGAAATGTCAGGCGAAATTCGTTCCCGTTTCGAAAAGATTAATTAAGTAGGGTTGTAAAAATAATCATCATACAGTATAATTTTATAGTAATCCAGTTACCTCAGGCTGTAGGCTTTCGAAAGAACTTCGTTCCGACTGCTTACAAGAACTACACCCTGCAAAAAATGACTACTTAAGTAGCATGCAATTTTTTCATTGATTTTCGATGCCCCTAAACATTCAATTATATTTCATAGAAAACATTCATACAGAGGTTCATTCTTTTGCTCATTCGGTAGAAAAGGACGTCTTCCAATTTTATACTCGATGGAGGGGTATGATGCGGTTTTCAAAAACTCTTCCAATTCCCGAATAATATTGAACCCGCTCTGCCGTCACACTTGCATTCAGGATTTCCAAACTACAAGCCGTATATTTTCCGCGTAGGGCAAACCATACATTTCTCCACAGTATTAAAAGGAGAGCATATGTAGTTCATAATATTAAGCAGTACATTTGAGCAATATTGTTAACTGTACAAGCCACATTCGTAAATGCAGATACATGGCATTTCATGAACGGCCATTTAACGGTATTAAAAAAATCTCACAATTAGAAACCTTTTTAAAACCGAATTAAACCCTTCATTTGAGTATAAAATTGGAAAAAGACGCCACTTTCTACCAAATGAGCAAAAGAATGAATATTTTTATGCATGTTTTCCATGAAATATAATTGAATTTTTAAGGACATTGAAAATGAGTGAGAAAATTGCATGCTACTTAAGTAGTTATTTTTTGCAGAGTATAGTTCTTGCAAGTAGTTGGAAAGGAGTTAGTCGAAAGCCGCCATCCTGAGCTAACTGGATTATTATAGAATTATTCTGCAGGCTGATTTGGTTTTACAACCCTACTTAATTAATATTTTTGAAACGGGAACGCATTTCGAAATTCCGGCTGACATTTCATGAGTTAGCCCACCTACTGTAGTATCATTCACTATGCGACTGCCCACAGAGCTCTAGATCAAGCCCCAGAATCACAAGTCCTGTAACCGACTGGTGAGCGCCAATCTACCGCTGTAGGAGCCACCGTCTACGTGGGTCACAGACGTACGATTATTCTTTAGGACCAACGCAGACCCACAACAGCCCCTCTAACGCATGCCGTGCGCGGGTGCTGGCACAATAACTACCATTCCGGTGGTTCGGGAAGAAAGTAGCCATAGCCCGCATTTTTGCCCCTTCAACTACCGAATAAGTAAAAGAATGAATATTTTTATGCATGTTTTCCATGAAATATAATTGAATTTTCAAGGGCATCGAAAATCAACGAGGAAATTGCATGCTACTTAAGTAGTCATTTGTTGCAGAGTATAGATCTTGCATGCGGCCGAAAATAAGTTCTTTCGAAAGCCGACCCCCTGAGGTAACTGGATCATTATAGGTTTATGCTGCATCATGATTAGTTTTGCATCACTACTCAATTTATCTTTTCGAAACGAGAACGCATTTCGAAATTTTGGTTGACATTTCATGAGTTAGCACATCTACTGTATGTATACGGAAGTTTGGCCGTTATTTCTGTATACATACGCACTCCTTACATGCGTCAGAGTGCCAGAGGTCACGTTAAGAAGGAGCCGTTGCAGCCTGGCTGTTAGCCTACCAGTTCACCACTCCAATCAAACACACAATTGGGCAGACTGTGCGCACCGTGTTGTGGCGTTAGTCAGTAACCTTTAAAACCACGATGCATGGCGCACAGTCGCTTCTCACACCCTGGCGGAAGGCGATAATTTCAAATTCTCGAGCACAAGGATAATGGCGGCCACTCGGACCAGCATGCACCACCGGTGCACTGCTCCACATCTGGCGAGTACTGCGCTTTAAATGCAAGGAAAAACGTTATGTGGCAAATAAAATTCCTTCACGTGCTCCTGTGGAGCAGGTTATATTGGTCGCACGAGTCGACGCTTATCCAAGAGAATACGGGAACACCTCCCGGCATGGCTGGCAAAAGGTGAAATTAGGAGAATAGACAGCGCCATTCTCGCGCATGTTGTCGATTCCGGACATCGTGTGGACCCCAACGAAGCTTTTCGCGTGATTTATAAGGTCCCATCGAGCTACCCTAAACCATTGAGACAGCGCCTTTTAGCAACAGCAGAGGCGGCCGCCATCAGGTTGCGAAAACCAATCTTGTGCGCCCAGAAGAACCACGTTCAGGCTCCACGCCTAAAGTGGTCGAAGGTCGACTAACGCTACAACTCTCTGCGTCCTACCGCTCTCACCCCGCCCCTGACACTGACTGCTGTTACCCCCACCCACCCCATTCCCACACCCAGCCTGTTTTAAGGCCAACTTTAATCGATTTATCTTATCACTGACGTGTTTTTACGTCTATTCGTTCCCATATAACTGTACTGAGCAGACGAGAATTTATCGAAAGCTACGTATGCACGCCACGTCTTCTGATTACTGCAATGGGAATTTTCGCAACTCTAAAATTAAACTTTTTTAAAATGACCACAAAAGAACCCTCTTTTTTTCAGGAACCTTTTATTCATACTGGCCACCGGCTGGTAGATCTCGCACCTTGAATTTCCTTGTGTAACGTCTCTTTTAAATCTGCCCAGTTTTCGTCTTGCGTATCATTTAATAAAGGTCGGTCTAATACTGCAGTCTAAACTTTCCGGTCCTGTGAGACCCTGTGACATTGACCTACGTGCTCTAAACCTCCCGGCAAAGCGTGCTATTGTGAAAGTAAAGTCTAGTAAAGTCGGTGGACCAAGAAGGCGGTCAGGTCGCGCTGCGAGTGCTCCTAGTACTGGTTTTGCAATTTTTCTAACTGGTCTGATCTCGCATTGATTCAAGCTCTGCGCCTCCTCTCCCCCTCCGAATTTGCAGAATTATGCAATGCCGAACATGGTGGCCGTTGGAATCCTCTCCATTTGGGCAGTCTTTCAGCTCTTCTTTCTGGATGTGCCATATCTTCGCAGAGAGGCAAAACTGACGACAGTCATTCTACCCGTTGACACAGAGATCTCCGTTGGTGACGATTCAGTGGAGGGTTGAGCAGTGTTCACCCCTCTCTCCGACCAAAGCCTTCAGTTTTCCCAAGACCGACCCTTTTATGTTTTCATACGCCTGATAAAATCATTTGCTTGCCTGTCTGTCACTACAACTCAGGGACGTGCAAAACTAAGCCAGAATTGTCTTTTATCGTATGGTTAATTTTAACAAAATTTTAATTTTCGCAACCTTGTCATCTGCAGTTTTATATGCACCTGTATTTCTTACATCAGCTGTGAAAAGTGGACCGCAATAAAAATATTTTGAAAATATCTGTGTTTACATCACATGGTAGCACCGCAGTTTACAAATCACCAACTCGAGACATGTACATGTATTTCGAAGAAAAATTAGTCCTTTGGGAGACCGAACAAGCTTTATTTCGTAAATTTTCGACGATGGTTCCCTAGGTCCTCGTCAGACGTGAAAAACAGTTAGAATTTAAGCCTGCCAGAAAAATCGATATTAGTTTGTCGGTTCTGCGAATGGGTCGATGCTGCGGACTGATATCGCGTTTTGATTGGCTGCTACCTCTTCCATTTTTCTTTGAGATTTGTGTACATGACGTCCAGATCGATGCGCTGATTGCTGCATGCATCATCAGTGAATGGAGGAAGTTGTCCCATATCAAAAGAGCAATCGCTTTATCGCTCAAGAACGGAGTGATGTCGATACCCTGCTTAGTCGCGCAGAGACGAAGTGCTCTGTAAACGAGGGATAAAAATAGAACTTAATTATTTCTTTCAGCCTATCTTCCCAAAATGGCTACCCTAAAGATCTTGTACGCCGATGCATGAGACAGCAGGAATCAGGACGAAAAGATAAGGAACTAGATTTTTCCTTCCAGTCGTCAAAAGTAAAAAAACTGACTGACATTTCCGTACATCGAAAACGCCTGAATTCTTTGAAAGACAACTGAGGAGGCACTAAATACAAGTGGCGCGCAAACCATCGAATACGTTGCGCAACCAGTCCGTACACCCCAAAGATAGGGTTAGCTATTTGGGTAGAGAGGAAGCCAACTACAAGATTCTATGCGACACCTGTAATGCGGTATATTATGGCCAAGCCGAAGAATCCGCCTCTACACGCCCACATGAGCACTGATTGGCAGTAAAGAGTCGAGACCACTTGTCGCAAGTCACCTTGCATGTTCTAGAAATCGGACACACATTTTGTTGGGATGGAGCACGCACTGTCGGTTTCTGCCCGTATAAGGAAGGCCGAGAATCTATGATTTGGCCACCCGATCCCGAGGAGATGACGAATTGCAATTAACGCGCATAGGCACAGACTTTAGCCAATCATAGAGTCCTTTGTCAGACTCAGTTTAGAAGTTAATTGTTTTTGCACACCCAGTCTGAAGACGTACTTGGTAACCGGTCTCGAAAATTTACTGACCTCCAAAGAATTCAATCTTCCTAATTTTCTTGGATGCCAGTTTTTCAGTTCATATATATATATATATACACCAGAAAGTAATAAGTCTTTTGGGAAACGCAAGAAAATCCGTTCCTTAAATTTTCGACACTACTTTCTTAGGTCATTTTCAGACGTATGGCAGATATGCAGAACAGTCATTTTAAAAAGAGGAAAAAAGTCGATACCGTCCTTTTACTCCTGCCAATAATTCATAGCCTTGGCTGGCATATCTCGTTGATTGGCTATGGCCTCTTCCGTCTTTTCCCGAGATTACTGTAAACGGCGTCGAGCTCAGTGTACCGGTTGATGGATGATTCATCAGAGTATATGGCCTCCAAGAACTCACGGCCTTTTATAGATGGACAGACACCAACAATGAGCGTTTGACCTAAGCAATTTGATGGCCATTTTCCAGCGTGTGCATAACAACTTGGGAAAGGTTGTCTCGCCTCGTCACGGCCAGTTGGTGTTTATGTATACCTTTAGAGGCCGACCCTTCAGTTTGGCCACGGTACACTGCATTGTAGGTGTCACACGGAGTCTTTTAAATGACCTCTTTCTTATCTAAATAGCTAACCCTATCCTTGGGGTGTACGAGCTGGTTGCGTAATGTGGTCGTAGGCTTGTGCGGCACTTGCATTTTATGGTTTCGCAGGTGTCTTTCGATGAGTTCAGACATGTTTTCAATGCGCGGAAGTGTTCTTCAGGCTTTATGTTTGGGCGCTTGAACGGAACAAACGAGTTCGTTGTCTTTCTCTTTTAATTTTTGTTCCCTCATACACCGGCATACAAAGTCTTTGGGACACCCATTTCGGGAAAAGAGCCTGAACAAATAATTTAGTTCTGTCTATTAGCTGTGCGTTTTTGCTCGATTCAGTAGGCTGGTAACAGCACTCCGTTTGCGAACAATAGGATGATTGCTATCGTAGTGCAGAACAACGCCCACATAAGTTTCTTTGCGGTAAACTGATGTGTGAAATATTCAGTCAGTCATTCACTGTACGAGAACGTTAAGGAAAGGGAGTTTGCTGTCAACCCCTTTTCCGAGCGGGAACGAGATTCTTGGTAGCGTCGAGTTAATAAGATTGTGGAGCATTTCCAGATAGCTCCTTTTCAGAAAAACAAAAGTGTCATCTACATACCGCACCCATCATTTGGGATTAACTAATTTTAGGGCCATAGCTTCCAATTTTTGCACAGTAATTACAGCAAGAAAACTGGAAATAGGTGATCCCATGGGAGCACCCTTTATCTGTTGATAGTATTCATGTGCAAATGAGAATTTCATTTCCTGACAAAAGTCCAAGAGTTCAAGCACGGCAGATAAATGGACGTCCATGCTGTAGGACTGGAGGCGTTCTTCTGTGCATTTCCTTGCCAAATCCGGCGGTATGGACGTGAAGAGAGAAACGACATCGAAATATACCATTATCTCATCAGCTACAATTTTGAGACCTTGTAGCTTGTTTACAAACTCAATTTATTGTCAACTGAAGCTTCACAATCTTGTGTCAAAGGATGGAATTTGTGGAATAGCCATTCGCAGATCTGGTAATTGGGTGCACCGTTTAATGACACCATCATTTGCAGTGGTACTTTTGTTTGTGAATTTTAGGCAGCCCATAAATCTTAGCGACGGTGGACTCAGTATTTTTCAGGGATTTGGCAATATCCACTGATATTTGCTTCTTCCCCGTAAGACGTTTTAGCACTTTATCGATAGGTGACATTTGCGCATTGGAAGGGTCTATGGTAATATAATCTACCCTTTAACAATGACAGCACCCTTTTTATTATAGTGTTCTCTGTCCAAAATGACAGTTGAACCGCATTTGTCTGCCGGAAGGATGATAATGCTTTCATCCATTTTAAGGTCTTTAATGTCCTTTTTCTTCGTGCGATAGAACCGAAAGATAATTTCGGTCCTCTAAGGCATCTGCAGTGTAACTCCTAATTGTAAAACGTTCATCTCCCATAAGATTCTCTGATGATATGATGTACCAGAACTTCGCAAGAAAATCCAGGTAGTGTGCATCGGAGAGGCTGCATTTCATCCCCTTAGAAAGCCCATTCTCTTCGTCTATCGTAAGGGTCCTCGATGACAGATTTACTACCTTCGTCGAACAATTCTGGTGTTAGCAAGCCTGCCGAGGAATGGCCATTCATTTTTTGTCTAAAACGTTCTTATTCTGCTGTACTTCGAAGTCAGAAACGTAGGCAAACGCTTCAGTTAGGCGCTGCTGTAAGTGAGAAGGAAGGTTGTCTCGACAGAATTTCATATGCTCTCCTTAGACGCTCGGAATTTCCGAAGTCGATAATGACCATCAATTATGAATGCGCGCAGCATGCTCTAACCATAACGAGATGCAATTTGCTATCCTTGAGGAGAACCCTGCCCATAGCTCACTAGTTCATTCTCCATATAAATTTATGGCCTGATAATGAATTGCCTATGTCGTATGTTTGCCAAATGAATTTTAGTATTTATATTTTTGACGGGTCGTGTGTGCAAATGAAAAACATAAAGGGTTTTTTTAAATAACTTGGAGCACTAAATTAGCAGTGGGATAACGTTTTGTGTCTACTTTTGGACCTGTATTATTTGACTCTGTGTGACGACACATGATTTGTGGCGATCAGTAATACTGGCGAATTCTGTTGTTTCGTCGCCAATAATTAATCTATTATATCAAATATTGTCAGAGCTGCTTTTGTGACAGATAGGTAGTTTATTACACTATTTCGATTGTATGAGTTGCTGGAAATGAATTCTGGAAACTGAGATGAAGTTTTAAATCCGTGTTTCGAACAAAACGATAAACCGGTTTATATTTTAACCGCCAAAAACGTTAATGGTAGCACACCTGGCGTAACTTAGAGCGCTGAAGACAACACCTGACTTAAAATACTGAGCAATGTAGTAGGCCGCGCACATTTCTCATTAAGAAAGAAGTAATAAGAGATAGACATGTATGCAGGCATTGAGGAAAATGATAAATGATACAGAGGAAGATGATTTACAATGAGTGGACGATCCGTCAAGATGAGATGGTTGTGCCAACATGTCCATTGGGCACCTGGTGGGGATTGCAGCGCTAGGGCAACACCAAATGAGGGCGGTGAGAGTTGCCGACGTGAAACGAGATCAGAGTTACGTTAGCTGCGCCAGGACCCCGGATATTTTCGCTGACACGCGGTTAGACCGTCTCCATCCTGGTGCTTTCATGCCATTCGAACAACCAAATCGAGTTCGTCGGGCGTGACAAATGAACACAGTTCTAGGGTCACAAATACATTAACTAAATTCGAAAATGTTCACAAGTCAAGATTTGCAACCATTTTAAAACAGTCACTATGATTTTTCGGGTAATAGCTTTCCAAATAGCAGTACGCCTGAATGCTTGCCCCTCGAGTTACCAAGTGCCCTAAACTCTCTTTAGAGACTTAGTACTGCATAATAGTCTAGCGACTCTGACGACGACTAAGCGAAATGAAAGACAAAATCCTTGTTTGAGTAGAATATGAGGGGGAGTCATGCGATACGACAAAAACCCGACAAATCACTGGAAGCAGAATCAAAACTTTTCCTGCTAAATCCTTCATTTGAACACGCAGTGCCATAGTACAATTTAAACTGGCGTAAGAAAATTCAGACTAACTGCCGTGCACCAAACAAGATACTGAGCCTTTCAGTCAAAGGCAAAACAGTGCGGCGAGGATGGTTGCTTTTTTAATTATTGGCCGCCCTGGATGTCTTCAGTTAGTCAGTCAGTGTCAGTGTATTTGAGGATAATAAGCTAACGCGTTTGAACTCCCTACTTGTACATAAAAATTGAGAAAATTAGCAATAGTGTGAAGAAATTACAGCATCAAGTAAAAGTGGACAACGATTCACATATTTTACGGGTTTTATGGTTACAAAGTTACATAGTCTGCTTGCTGGTGCAATAAATGTCCAAACGATATTTAAATGTCTCCAAGGCGGAGACATTACAATCCCCCCGGACAGTTTATGTCACGGTTTCACGATACGGTTGGAGAAAAAAATACTTTCTCACATCTAATCTTCCTTCGGGGAACACATGGATTAAAGGGATTCGCTGGAGACTATGTATCATGGCAAGTTGAAAAGTCGTCACACCTGAGGGCGCAAGCCTAGTTACGCACGATACGGAACGTTTGTATCAGGTCTCCGCACAACTGCCTATAAATCAGAGGATAGAGATTGCGGTTATTTAGGCGGATCTTATAAGGCCTCTGACCTCTTACTAGGCTTGTAACTCGCCTCTTCATCCTTTCGAGCAGATTGCAATTCTGTTGCGTCCAGGATCACCAGGCCTGGACTGTATATTCCAACTGCGGCCGTGCAAACGTGAAAAAGAATTTGGATATGCATTTTTGATCGAGGACTGCGAATGCCCGACTGATGGAGTACAGCATTGAGGTTGAGGTTTCAGCTGCCTTACGGCTTTGCGTAGCAGGCTGCAAAGTGTCTGAAACTCAAACTCCGACATCCTTCTGAGTTTCCGATTCTCGGAGTAGCCACCAGTTCAAATATTATTGCCGCGTATTATGGATCTGATTTCGATTTTCTAGACGCAGTATGGTGCATTTATTCAAACTGGAGGTGAGGAACCATCTGCGGGATCACTCGTCCAATCGACGAGAATTTTCTTGAAAGTTTGTTTCGTCAGCAGCATTCTGGGTGCCTTTCCAACGTTTAAAATCACCTGCAAACATGGTACAATTACAATCCAACTCCTCATCACAATTATCAATAAACAAGAGACAGAGGGTCGGACCGAGCACGCAGCCTTGTGGGACTGTACTCTCTATCACTGTATATAATAGGGTTAAACAGTCTTTGCCTCAATCAATTTGCACTCTGATCTCCAAGTCAATAGTGACCGTCGTATCCTTCATAGGCCTGGAAAGGCGCACGGAATCTTTTCTACGCAAATTTTTGATCCCGAAAGCACCCCTTGAAGCCAGTTCTCACGCACAATTCCTGATTTACACACTTCGAACTGTGAACAGAAGCAGCTATATAGGACAAAGACTTAAAGGACTCCCAAAATATTTTAAGTCTTGGCGTTTGTTACTCATTTTAGTAAGTATGATGAATTCTAATTTAAAAGACCCCCAAGTGTTTTACTTGTGACCGAACATTGAAGCTGCTGGGTGATTACCACTTCCGAAAAACAGAAATTCCCAGATCAGGAAGGAGGTGTAGCGGAACAATTTAACTTCCACATGATGCGTAAAAGCCCAAGAAAGTAGAAGAGTACCTTAAGTCAAATTGGGGATGTGTTCGCATAATAGATTGTATGATATAAAAAGGCCAAGCTGCCTATTTCAACAATATCGTGCTGGATAAATACTCGAAAATCTTCTTTTGGAGTTCGGTCAGTAAACTTTTGAAAATGGGGATACAATAACATGACTGTGGACCCCAATAAAATATAATAAAATTGTTTATTTATTTAACGTTCTCAAACAAGATATCTGTAGGACGGGGGCAAATTTGTACTCCTACGTAATATTTTTCGTTGGCGTTTTAACCCTTTTATATTCTTATAGCAAAGGTGCACAGAAATTTTCGAATAAATGAGTCATCGCTTACTTCACTTCCATCTAGGCCTTAGACTCTTTGTAAACTGCTCTACTCTCGGCGGGATTTTCGAAAATATCGCCAATAGCAACTTCGCCAAGTGGACATGGACGGATTAGAGACCTCTGAAGAGGTTTGTCAGAGGCTTTTTCTATTAATTTTTAGACAACATTTATCGTTGATGAAGTGGCTAATATTGTAAAGGAGGTTGGTTAGCTTTTTCAGTCAGCTACCTTTAGAATATTGAAAATACTGTCGGCTCTAGCACTTACGTTCACAGTAAGGTTAACCAGTGGACCTCAACGATTATTGAGCAAGTTCTCAACCAACTTACCAAGCTTGGAAAACCTTTCAAATATATTGGTAACACTCAAGTCATCTTACTCAATTATATCTTAGTGACTTGCGTCATAATGCAAAAATGCGGTGCTGGTTTGCACACTGCGAGCTCATGCTACTGGGATAATACCACTGATGGTACGCTCAAATGCGTTTTGTTTTTTGGGATATCTTTTCATATGTTAGCAGTTTCTCATGACATTGGGTTAGTAAATTATGAGTCCCCGACCGACTTTTCGAATCGTTATAGCCATACTATAGCATAGTATGGGCTACTGCTGTGAGCGTGCTTTTTTCTAACTGAGTGGTCATCATTGGTGGTCTTCCAGGTTTTCAATCCTTTCTAGAATATTGCTGGATATCCTCAGCCAATTGTTTGGATAGATAAGTCGCCAAGTATGAAGTTGGGTAGAAAACGGCTCAGCCGTTTGTAGTTTTCGATGCGGGTCTTGGGGAAAAGCAGTCACGTAGAGAGCCTTACTCAGATCGATAGACGCTTGCAGATTTCCTTTATATCGATTTCTAGAGAGCCTTCGACGGTGTCCCACACCCTCGCTTCTCTAGGTCTGGGAATCTGGGATAAGGCGGAACGTGCTAAATTGGATAAGGTATCCCTTATCCAAAGTGCTTATAAGCACTTTGTATGCCTGCTGAAACGAACTACACCCAAATTTCAGACTTAAGCCTCTTTTCGTCTTGAGTTTGCCGTCTTGCAGACGAGACCAGCACATTTTGTATGCCCGCTAGGACAGAGTACACCTAAATTTCAGACAAAAGTTCCTTTTTGTCTGCAGTTTGCCGCCTTGATTTGCACAAACGTAGGTTCATGCCACTGTCCAAATTACAAGCTTATACTGTAGGGTTGTAATTATTAGCACTTCAGCTGGCTGCTTTTGAGCCCTTATCTTGACAATAGACTAGTAGTAAGGTCTCAAATTTCCGTTGGGAGCCATCGTGTCCTTGATTTCCTCACAAAACATCTTTTCCCCTCTTTTTCCTTTGCTCTATGGTCAGGTACGTACATTTTATCTTTAATTTCTTCAAAAAATGCAGGAAGTTGCACAGTGAGATGGGAAAACAAATCCATGTACTTCATCGTGACCGTTTTCGGTTTGGCCATCTGACCACATTTCCAGTTGACTTCGGCATTTCTGTACCGCGTATCCTCGTTGCTGATCTGCTACCAAGATCCACAGAGCCTCCTGTTCTCTTTTACCTGCCTGTGGGGTTAAATCTTTCAAATCTTTTTACTTATCGCTCTTGGAGATCTCTTCATTCCCCTTCTACTTCCCAAAAGTTTTGGATGGACGTCAGAGGGTGTTTATTATGTTTTTGGATATTTGATTGCAAACCAAATAAAAACGTTCATCTCACTTAACATTTGCCTGAGCCGCCTTTTGTCGTAAGAACACATTCTGATCTTTAGATTGGCGAGGCAACTGGATTACGGGTGGCGCTACGTCCGCTAGTTCATTTTCTCGACAAATCTAGGGCGAGTCTGGCGTTTCCTAGGCCTGCCCCTTCTCAGGGCACTTTGGGATGTCTCTAGGAATGTTATAACTGCTATAAAAATACCCGTTTGCATACTTCATACTAATATTATAACCGAAGGCAGGTTGTGGAACTTCTGGAACAACATGCCTACTCTCTCCGGTCTATTAATATTATTAAATAATGGAAGAAATCGCGCACCCCCCAACTCCGTTGTCAATCATGTTTAAATCATGTGTTCCTACAGAGCCTTTTGCTCACGGTCCTGAGTCGCCAATTGCCTAGTGTGCCCGCCATTGATATAACTTGCTCAACCGTCTACATAGGACTGATGGGTACCATCCACGGTAGCTCCTACCCGGCATAATTAGGGGCAATACATGATTGAACAGTTTTTATGTTACTTCTCTAGTCCTCCACTTTTGAAGTCTACGCCCTGGATCGCACTCTATCTAATTATTGTGTGGGGACTGACATGCTATCTTAATCGAACTTGCAAAATCAGTGTGTTTACAGGCAGATTACGAATGAGGTATCCAGGCTTCTTGGTACCCTATATGGCCCGTCGCAACACGAATGTTTGACTATGTCGTCCTGAACTTCGTGAAGACTCCTGTGTCCCTCACCCACTACTTGCACGGGAGTAACGCCGGTGCTGTCCATGCTACGCCATCAAGGCCTGTCCCAGACATTCGCCAACCACCGCCCCGTTGTACGCCGAATACGTCACAGTATCTCCCGGCTAGACGGCGATCTAATTGGCCAACAAGGTGTCTATGCCAGTGCGGGCTCGTTCTGAAGAAGATGGTGTTGCGGGACGCTGACCGGCGGGATGCGCGACACAATCATCGCAATTCTTCACTGCCCTCTTACTAGAAGTCGTGCTCTTGGCGGAGGGACGGTGATTAGTTGTAGGACAGAAAACTGTCCCCTCCAGTTGTCTGGTAGCCCCTGCGCGCAGAGTTAGGAGTAGAAAGTCGTTTGCAACTTATTCGCTGTCGTTGGACAACGCATATTACGATATTAATACCTTCTGCTATAGGTGCCCCTTAAAACCCTTAAATAGAATTGAGTTCTCGCGGCCACGGAAGACGAGCATCCCTGCCTTTCGTATATTTTGGATATCTGTGTAATTACACCCTGATGAACTTAGTAGCTTTTCGACTTAAGCCAGCTTGTCTTCGGTCAGAATCCTCTGGGCGTTGCGAGGGTCCTTTGTGGGTAGAGTCTGTATTGTCATACGGAGTCGTGAATCGACAGTTGGACGCCGGTCAACCGCGGGGCTAGCAACTTTTCCAAGCTTAGGCTATGGGGGAGTTTGAATTACGATGATTAGTGACGGACTCAGTGTTCTTAGAATATGCTACGATGATTTCGATAAAAGCCTTAGTCATCTCAAGCACACATGATGAGAAAGAGATAAAATCCTCAAAGCCAAAGTGTATGACAGTCGGGATTTTGCGTTGTGGCGGTTAAGATACCGAGCCTACGCTAACCACCACAGTTAAGGGCATCGGTCTCGTTTACGAGAAAGGAAAATGCACCAACAGACCCTTATTCTGTGCAGGAGACCTGATTACAAGTTGAGCGCCCGTGCGTGCGGCAGGTCCCAGGACTGCACACGCGTATCTGAACCAGGCGAAAACGAGCGCGGGTAACTAGGTATACATCTCTAATGGGGGTTGGCCACACCATGGTGGTTTATCTAAGTGTTTTTTGGATTTGTAGACGCCTATGGATTGGGACTGAGTAGGTGCATGCCTCGTGCATCTTAGGTCGTTAATCACGTCTTGGGGTGACGGGTATGCCAGAACGGAGGTCTTAGGTGGTTATGAGGCACCATTGTCCGAGTTACCGAACGAAAACGCCCGCTGCGATGATGTACACCGTTGAGCGTATCGCAGACGGCGATCCCGCTGACAGGCTGTCCTTCTTGTCGTCGATTTAATCATTTCTCGTGTCTATCAGCA
Organism: Spirometra erinaceieuropaei; assembly: GCA_902702965.1. Taxonomy (NCBI): domain Eukaryota; kingdom Metazoa; phylum Platyhelminthes; class Cestoda; order Diphyllobothriidea; family Diphyllobothriidae; genus Spirometra; species Spirometra erinaceieuropaei. Next base: position 188,503 of record CACRXP010000398.1, on the reverse strand, counting down.
GATCATGAACTGAGAATTGCCCTGTCTGTACGGGTCATGTATGACCGTCGTTTAACAGATTAAGGCAGGCTCGTCCGCCCCGGCCGGAAGAGTACGCCGACGCGGCCGCCGCTCGATGTCAGCTGCATATCTCTGTCAACGGGATCTTAGACGGTCTTCACTAATATGCTTCCCTGCATATCTCCGTGTGTACTAACTAATCGCCACCCCCCCCGGCCTGTTGTTAATTGGTTACTATCTGTGTGTCAAGGGGGACGAACCCCCAGGTCACAAGGTATCAGAACGATACTTGCGGCTAGTTTTGGTGCTAAGAGTAATGACGACAAAAGGCGAAGTTTCTTCTATACACAAAAGAGCGATTTTGGGCAAACAGGATTCGACCAAGCCACAGATTCTGTTTTTTTAAATGCCGCTGCCATTGCGAAAATGCGAATGAAGACACCTTCACAGGGTGGGAGAGTTCCCAGGGGGTAGAATTACGCGGGGAACAAACTGCAACAAATGTACTAGGGCAGCTGACAACTCGTTGTTGAGCTTACTTGCCTTTATAACCATTGGATGACCGCTGAGCCTTGGCGAGCCTTCGACAAGCGGAGCTTTGAAAGGTGTATCCTTTCACCGGTGATGTTGCTTTCCCAGTTAAGTGCCGTTGCAGACGGGATTGTGCTTTTAGCTTTAATTTTATCTGCGGTTTTTGAGTTGCTCTGCGACGCATAAACAAATTACTCATGTAAAGAAGTTGAGTTCGGAAGAAAAGTGGGCCAGGAGGTATTTGACCTGGAGGATGCGACAAAAAGGCTTACAGGTGATCCCGAACCCACCAATTTGGCGGGATTTTAGGATGGAGCACTCTCGGCATGACCGGCATTTGTTATCCGTACTCTGACCCTAACTGACAAGAGGTTATAATGGTCGGCACCTGAAAAAATGGCGAGACAAGCAGTCAGTTCTGAATGGTTTCAAAGCATCGGGCAGTCATGTCAGGACGGCTTGGGATTTGAATCCGAACCGGTTATCTCGAGGCGACGAGAGTTTGTAATCCATGCCAATGCCTTTAGCCGAGTACAAGCACTAATACATCTCCCTTTGTTCTTACACACATCGCGACGCGACTGTTTCAGATTGCGTAAGCTACCCAGGATTTGAATAATTCAACTGGCCCTTTTGTGAAGAGCTCTATAACCTCTGTTGGATTCGAAGTGAGCCAGAGGGATTATTCAAACCTGCCAAAAACGCATATTGATGAAGTGGGCCTGGTAGTCATCTAGTGGGCTCTGGACTACTTGCTCAGGAAGTCCTGTTTGAGCAGTCAGCTTTCTGTATCAGAATTAGTGGACTCCATTCGTTACCTTAGGACGCGCGGGGGATTTTATCCAAATGTGATCCAGCTCTAGGTCTGGGTCCCGTGGCTCAGGTGCTTGGAGAGTTGGCTGTACTCAAACCCTGCCTCTGCTGCAGTCGGTCCGAATCCCAGCTGCCTGTTGCAGGGAACCCCCTGCTTTCAACAATATTTACGTTCGACGAGTATCACCGGCGGACACAAGTGACCGAAATAACTCTTCTAAAATACTCAGAATCATTTTTCGGTCATACCCGAACCTCGGGCAAGCAACACATGCGATTAGAAGCCTTATCCAAATCCCCCTTGAGCTTAGCACCGCATCATAATGGCTATAGGTTCACCCCCCACCTAGCTGTAATAGGCCATATGTGTCACACCATTAACATTTGACGATTAGTTCTGATTTTGGAACAGGATGCAGGCGTTTCACCCTTGTCATCTGCACAGGCCCTTGCCGCTAGCAACGCTTACTGATGGCTCGTCGTTGTGGGACCGCCTGCAAGGGCTTTACACTCGGCCTCAATGCTAGACGCGTATGAGCAATCTCTTCTTTCTATCAGGATAGATCGATGGTCGTGCTACGACAGTCCGTGACTCAAACGTCCGTTGTCCGACCGAGCCAGGTTTTAATCTCAGGTCTTAGGCGCCAGGGATATTAAAGGGGGCGGGTGACCTCGTTGTGTAATTTTTTCGGCTTCTTGCCAGTAGCACACCGATTGCTGGTTGCTCGTAGGCATGGGGTCGTCCGCGAGCCCTTTAATGTGAAACGAAGATGCACATTTTCGTCCTCCAAGCATGATAAACCAGGGAACACCAATCACATGCGACAGTTGGACGTGACCTCATGGCGCAAATGTCCGTTAACCGAGATAGGTTCAAGTTTCAGGTCTTCGGGGCCCAGAGCTCAAGCATGACTGAAAGATGATAGGAAATGGACCGGAAACTGTCATCACGATTTCCCCTACCCGTCGACAACTCATTTCATTACTTTTGCATTCTTCTTTTTAAAAGAAAAGGATACTAACTATAGGCCGAACGAAGCGCCATAGATGGCGAATTTCATGAAACACGGTAAAAGGGATGCCGATGTTTTTTATTGAGGGGGAGGGGCAACTCTACATGTGATCAAGATCTCGGTCTGGGCCTCATGGCTCAGGTGCTTGGAGCGTTAGCTGTACTGCTCCTGCTGCAGTCGGTTCGAATCCCGCTGAGGCCGGCGAGGTTTTCACACCACCTTATTACTCAAGATTCACCCAGCTGCCTGTTGCAGGGAACCCCTGTTTTCAAGAATATCTATGTTATATGAGTATTACCGGCGAACACTAATGACCGAAATAGCTCTTCTAAAATACTTAGTATAATATATCGGTCATACCCGAACCTCGGGCAAGCGACACATGCGATTAGAAGCCTTACTAAAATCTCCCTTGAGCTTAAAACCCCATGGTAATGGCCATAGGTTCACCCCCACCTAACTGTGATAGGCCATATTTGTCACGCGATTGAAATTTGACGATCAGTCCGGTGTGTGGATGATAAGAAATTGACCGGAAACTGTTATCTCGATCTCCCCTGCCCGTCGACAACCCATTTCAGTACTTTTGCGTCGTCTGCTTTCAAAGGAAACGCTACTAACTAAAGGCCGAACAAAGTGCCATAGGTGGCGAATTTCATGAAACACTATAAGAAACGTCGGGACCAGGTGTTTTTGGAGGGAGGGGCGACGATTCAAAAGCTTTAGATAGTTTAGAGCGTACGGCCTCCCAGTTACAAGACTTTTCCCGTTACGTTTTGTACGCCCTTACGAGTCCCGCCACACTCAGCGCGACAGTGTTTCGTCACCTACTTGTCTTAGGGTAGTAGCATCTTCTCACGTATTCTGACCGTTGACGGATTTGGCGGCGACTCTGTTCTGCCTCCTGATTTGCAGCCAAGCCAACCGCCAGTTCAAGACCGCACTCGCGGAATCTCGAAAGACGTATCTATTCCCTGCGTCCCCACAAACAGCCCCCAGTTGCGTGTTTCGGCAGGTTGGCGCAGGAAACGCAGAGTGGGGGGTGGGCGGGGTGAACGTAGGCTTCAACGATGCTGTTGTAAATGCGCAGCTGAAGAGGGCACCTCACAGCACGAGCACAGACGCGTTTTACTGACGTGTCACCGCCCAGCCGAAAATTGAGGCAGGTCCAATTTCGCAAAAGAGGTGAGAGTGAACTCATAAGGGCGCATTGGTTGAAAAAGTGTCGCGATGCGTTTTGCATCACGTGCAGACAACGCAAGCACAGCTAGACCCTGTTTTACACTTACTGGCGAATATTTTAAGCAGCGGGAGTAGGTTATTGGCCTACATCGGAGCGCACTACTTTGGACGCAAATGTGGGGACGCAGACGTCGGAGATATTGGGCTCGCACTCGAGGTCATCATCAGATTGTAGAAACTCCACCAACTTTGACTCCTATTCGAACTGAGCTAGTGCAGTCCAGTCAGCGGCCAATCCACGTTGTCATTCACCAGCTTCGTGATTTGCGTCTTTATTTGGCCCGGCTTGAATCGAGGGTTCATCTTCGTAGCATTTTTACAGACACGTGCGCCCGCTCAGACATCTGAAGGCGAACCCCCCTCTCCCCACGGCTCGGAGATTGAGATGACACCAAAGACCATCGGCACCCCGAAGGAACGATCTACAGTAGGTGGGCTAACTCATGAAATGTCAACAAAAATTCCTAAATGCGTCTTCATTTCGAAAGGATTAATTAAGTACGGTTGTAAAACTAATCAATCTGCACCATAATTCTATAATATTTCAGTTACCTCAGGATGCCGGCTTTCGAATGAACTTTCTTACGGCTGCAGGCAAGAAGTACACTCTGTAAAAAATGACTACTTGCGTAGCATGGAATTTTCTAATTGATTTTCGATGCCCTAAAAGCGCCCACGCCCTCCCCACGTGACTGACTCCTCTGCTCAGATAACGTCTCAACACTGAATATGGTACCGGGAGGTCATTGCGCTTGTTGATGGATTGCGGGCCCGAGAACCATGATTCGAGCATCTCGCGGCTCACGCAGTTGTCAGCTCTTGCAAGGATTTCGGCCCCTGGGAACTTGAGAATATGGCCGGGTTCCGTTGAATAAGTCGCTACCTGAGAGCTGGCGTCTTTCCTCCCCACCGCTGCTGCGTGCTCAGCCATGCGCGTCAAAAATAATCTCCCGATTTCTCCGACGTAGTGGCTCTGTCCGCAACTGCACCAGATCCAGTAAACGACTCCGGAAGTTTCCTGCCGTGGCAGCGGGTCTTTTGGCCTCATGACTTGGCTCCTGATGGTTGGTTCCGGCCTGTGTCCAACCCCAAATCCAAGCGGACTTAGAAGGCGGCTGACGGCTCCCGAGACATTCCTCACGTACGGAAGCGCTCGCCAAAAGTTACGGCCGGTTGGGTTTGGTTTCTTGTTTTGTCAGCGTACACATTGGCTGACAAAGTTGCGCGGGTAGCCATTGACTCTCAGTACCCGTCGAAGCTAATGCAATTCAGCAACCTGGTCTTGCGTTTCTCTGCAGTGCCTCTCAACGCGCCGGTATAGCGCTCTTACGAAGCTGCGTTTGTGACCGATCGGGTGGTTAATGGTGACATTCCGTACTTGTGTCGTGTTTGTCGCTTTCCTGAACAGTTTGGTTTTTAGGCCACCACAATCTTTGCGGCAAACGAGGACATCCAGAAACGTCAGCCGATTGTTCTCTTCTCCCTCCATCGTGAAGTGAATGGCCGGGAAGACGGCGTCGGAGCGTTCTTTGAATGTCAGCATCTTATCCCGTTTGATGACGACGAAAGTATCATCCACATACCAATGTAGCGGCCGAGGACGTCAAGGATATCACACGCCAAAGTAACGAAGAGATCCTGGCGGAGATCGGTCTGAACGGAGTCGTAAGCATCTCTTGATACTCATCCACACGCAGGAGAAGGGAAGTCAAGTAGGGGATAAAGTATAATGGAACGAATATGGTACGGAAAATATGTACAGTAATTGTTAATGTACTTGTAGAATGAGAAACAGCCGTGAGATCACTTGTGAGGATAAAAAGGCGACTCTGACGTGCGAGCTTAACAACCGGTGAGGATGCAACGCTGTGGGCAACTGCAGGGAAGGGCCGAGAGGGGAGCCTACGTAGAGCGAGAGAGAGAGAGCGAACGACAAAAACGGCGGTACGTTGTGAGGGGGGGGGTGTCGGCGGTAGTGAGAGGAAGGGACACCGGCCGTCTTCACCAGAACGCAGTTACACCATCGCCACCCCAGCTTCGAGCCATTTACTACCCCTATCTGCGACCGTCTCTGATGACGAAGGTTCGAGCGAGAATCCGAAACGTCAGGCCAATAAATTTCTTGTTCCAGTGATCGCATCTCCTGCTGCCTCAATGCCCGCGTCGGCAGGGGGCATACTGCTTGGAAGGGAGTGTTAGGTCGCTGTGGGAGAGGCGGCTGCAACAGCGGTGGCTTTCTCCACTTGCAGACCTGTGCGGAACACAATCTTTTTTCGACTAAGACCTTCCAACGCCTTCCGATTCAAGATACGAAGGCGTAGATGCACCCTCGATCGCGTCACCGGCATCCGTTGGACTACGTCCTACTTCAGAGGCCTGTCCAGTGTAACATGTCCAGGATTAAGACGATGTGTGGTGTCGACCGCTGGGCCGATCACCGCCTCGTCGTCGAGGCTCCAGCTGGGACCAGACAGGTGACTGCAAGGCAGGTTACCGTCGGATAAGTCAAACACTAAACTGTTAGATAGGGCCAGACGGTGATTGAATTCTAGCAGTTTCATGAACTCCGAACCTGAAGAAATAAGACCTCTGGAGGCGCATACTGGTGTTTGAACCCAGCGGAGGCAGCTGTAGCATCCAGTTCAGACCACCGCTCCCAGTCACGCACGTCGTTAGCGTCAGAAATGCACTGGTGACAAGGACGAAGACTTGCGCCTTGCCCTTTCCGAGGAAAGCAGTCTACACAAGACCTACATCCTCAGCGGCAGCAGCGTTAGTGAAATTGCGCACTTCCAGTGTCGGCGCTGAGGCTGAGGGAAGCGCAAAGAGACTGGTTGATTTGCAAAGCTGAGGAGATCCAGGCATAGGCCGACCCTGGCGAGATGAATAATTTCCCCGCTGTCATAGAAACAGTCCACGGTCCAAAAAATCGAGGGAATCGTGCCACTGCTGAACCAGGATGGAGCAACCCGATCTGACTAAAAAGTCATAGATTCTGCAGTGTAGGGCCGCGCACGTGCAGAGCGACCTCAGTAGCTAAGTAGCGAAGAAGCCATCAGCCGACTTCCTCAAGTGGACGCCAACGACGACCTCGATCGTCTGCCCTTCCTCATTGGGAAAATCAGGGAAGAGAAACAGCTGTCCAGTGGAAAAGCGTCGGGAGCAAACACGATTCCAGCTGACGTCTATAAATGCAGCAACCCACAATCCATGGAAAAGTCTGCCTCGGTACTCCATGAGATATGACAGTAGGGACATATTCGCCAAGACTTCAAGGCTGCCACAATCGTGCACATCTACAAACCCAAGGGGAACCGGCATATATGTGATAACCACTGAGGTATCTCCCTTCTCAAAATCGAAGGAAAAATCTTCGTCCGTGCTTTACTCACTCGCCTGGGCGCATATTCGGAGCCGAGACTTCTTCCGGAAACACAGTGGATTTCGAAAACACCGCGGACGTTTAAACACGACCTTTGTAACCCGCTTATTTCAGAAATTGCAAGGAAATGTGGGCCAACCTCTACAACACCTTATTCGATCCGACAAATGCCTTCGACAAATTGGATCGCGATGGACTCCGGAAAATTATGCAACAAGTCGGTAGGACACCTTAATGGCCGGAATGATCGATCGTGCCACGGACGGGTGGGGTAAAGTGTGGTCGTGTACTAGCTCCCCCCCTATTTCGTCTCATAATCTTCGCCATTCTGATGGTCGCCTGTCGTGAGATGTGGCCTTCGATCGACGTCAACTACTGACCCAAAGGAAGACTTCAACATCAATCGACTGAGAGCATCTTTAAGGATATCCAAGGACGGTAATCGGGACCTACTGCTCGTCAAACACCACAATGGAAGAGGGCGTGCAGCGGAGTGCGAAACTTGTTGTCTCCGGCTGCTCCAACTTCGGCCTAACCGGAGGGGCCAGTGGTCATGCACCAACCGGTGCCAAATGCTGACTACATCGAACCTCGTAGCACTGTCATTTCACAGCGTCGGATAAATTCGTGTGCCTTGAGTGCAATTTCGAGAAACATCAGCATCGACAACCAGATCGCATGACGGACCACCAAAGCCAGTCAGGTCTTCGACCGGCTGAATCACATCGTCTGAAACTGTCGCGGCATCCTACTTAACCCAGAACTGAGAATATACGCGACTATTGTCCTGACAACGATCCTGTGCAGAACGAAGGTGCTGACTGCTTATGAAAACGAGGGGAGAAGACTCGACAATGTTTGCCCCAGCTGCCTCCGATGACTACTGAAGATGAAATGACAGGACACAGAGAACCTGGTGAAAGCCGGAGTCCTCAGTATCCGTTCCATACTGGGGCAGATATAACCGCGACGGAGCGGCCAACTCGTGATGATGGACGAAGAACGTCTGCCCAAACAAATATTGTATGACGTAACTGGAGCAGGGGGGGGGGCAAAAGCGTCGCTACAAGTAAACTTTCAGAACTTAAAAACCAATCCAGAGATCTGGGAGGATCTCGTTCATTATCAGGAGGCATGGCGCACTGCTGTAGAGACTGGAACAGTCATCTTCCACAGCCGCTGCCAAGGCAAAAGGGGCGACCCGCAAGACGCAAATGCTGCGAACCAATGACGCCAGCACCCAAACACTGCTGACGGGTCTCGTTGAACATCTACAGACACCATGCAATGTCAACACTACTAATCCGCCGCCCAAATCACAAAACACCAGCACCGGACAGGACACTCGTATCGACCTGCAGAACGTTACCACCACTGCAATTACAGTCAGCAATACGGACTCAATGCCAATCTGGAACCATCGCAACCGAAATTCCTCCCCACGTATAGGCCTAGGCGATCATCCTCGAAGTCATGGCGCTGGACCGGCGAGCCAGTATCTGTAGCTCCATCATACACCCATCACGCGCATCTACTTACAGGACGGTCGAACACCACATGGGCCTAATTGGCCATACGCGTATCTATGACGACGGGGCCCATCGCGTCATCGCGACAAAACTACCTACAACTGGAAACACTTCTACAGCCGACACCATCGCCATCTCACTAGCCACAGTCTTATTCTGTCCTTACTGCAACCACACATCTGTGTCACGCGTTGGCCTGGTCGGACACCTGCGAATCCAGCACACCAGGACTCATGCTCCAGCGTCAGGAGCCCCAATATCCACCCGTGGCGCCCGCTCAAGGATAATTTACCATAGTATGGGCCTACTCAGTCATATGCGACTTAATGAAAACCTGCAGTAAAACACTGCAGACCTTACCTCACCAGCCCATACACCACACATGAACTAGTACCATAAAACCCAACACATAGAACATAAGCCTCCAGCGTCAGCGAAAAACATGTCCTTCGGCGCAACCTGATGCCTGGGTGGCTCGTGTGTGGCACACGCAGACGGACCGATCCGGCTTCGTCAGCCAACGCCCTATCCCAACAGCAGATGACAGGCGGGCCCGGATATGAGACCTAGGGGAAGTGGGGGTCAGTCCTGGGGATCTCATTCCTACGGCACATCAGCGCATCTCCCACTTCAACAAATCGGACACATTTCTAAGCTACCGCTGCAGGCTAAGTCATCGTTTTGAAAGCCCCCACATAACTGAATAACTGGACGCTTACGGCTAGTGCTGTATGCGATGTGGCTGGCCCGAGGACTTCGAGTGAGGTTAAATTGCCCTCTCACAAACGTGAGATACGAGCCACCCATAATTCTGCGAAAAGGTGGTGCATTGCCCGCGGACCAGCCCGCGAAGGCGGCCCGTTTAGCCTCATCAACCATTGCAGCCGATTGCACCTCGTCTTGCAATCGGTACTTGGCGAGGTCGGCGGCAGGGTGCGATAGATGCTTCACAAGTCAGTCAGCGCCCGATCCCAGCAGCAGATGGCTGACAGTCCCGGACAGTTGACTGATGCATGAGGGAAGTGAGGTCGACCCCGGAGAACTCATTCCTATGGCACATCGGCGCATCCCCTACCTCAATAAACCGGACGCGCTTTTAAACTACCGCGGCAAGCTAAGTCGTCGTTTAGAAGGCCGCAACGTGACTGGATAACTCAGCGCTTGCGGCTTGTGCTGTATTTGATGTGGCCGACCCGAGGGCTCGGAGTCAGGTTCAGAAACACTCTCATGAATTTGAGATTTGAGCCACTCTCATTATGTGAAAAGCTTGCCTGGAGACTAGACCCGAGAAGACGAGCTGTCTAGCTTTATCAACTACTGCAACCGATTTCACATTTCGATCGTCTTGTCATCGATGCTCGGCGAGTGCGGCGGCCGAGTGCAGTAGACGCTACACAAGTCCGCCCCCCATCAACTAATTTACGCGCAAGTAATCGGTGCTGTGTCCACCCAGTGACACACCCGGCGGAAGCCGTCGCTCGAGACGGTCGAACTGTCATTCCTGGCGCCGTTTTAGGTCTAACGCCACATGTACGTCTATTTAGAAACCACCAATGTACACTTCCAGCATCTATGACTTCATGCTGTAAGAGTAATTTGAACATCCAGGGGATAAGACAAAGGCAGCTCTGAGGCAGTAGGTACACTGGGGTGGTTTCGAAGAAAAAGCAGGTCCTTAGGAACTTGAAACTTTACTCGTAGATCTTTGGACCGATGAAAGCAGTACGTCATCAGACAGAGATAAAAGGTACTAGAAAAAAATGATGTTGATGCAAGAAGGCATGAACGAATTTCTTCAAAAAAGCTTCAGGATAATCCTCCAACCAGGTGTCAGGGCAGAGGAAGTGCTGCAGGGTCACCGGGTAGGCGCTAGATGTGGACTGCAGGGTAAAGGGGGGGGGGGACAGCATCTAGTCCACCAGTTCAACCGAGGGGCGGAGGGCCCTCTCCTTAGAGAGGTTGATGATGATGGCCATAAGGCCGACAGCAAGGGCCATACAGTGTATGGTAACCACCGTCAGCATGAGGGCGAAGAAGCCCTGTAGCGAGAGAGAGAGAGAGAGAGAGGGAGAGGGAGAGAGAGTGAGAAGCGCGCTGACAGATGTGCATGCTTAAACTATATGACATGACCAGAAGGCATTAGTCAGCAAAAGTACAGAGAACAACGAACGCTTGTTTGACAACATCATCATCATCATCATCATCATCATCATCACCACCACCACCACCATCATCATCACTACTACTACTACGACCACCACCACCACCACCACCATCATCATCATCATCATCATCATCATCATCATCATCATCATCATCATCACCACCACCACCACCATCATCATCATCGCTGTCACCCGAGCATTCTCTAATTTCATAGTTGGAAATCGAGTCCGGGTCTAGGTGGTTAAGCGTTAACTGACACAACGAAGGCTGAAATTCAGGGCAAATATAGAAAAGCCCCAACTAACCACTTGTTGAGTCATTCTGACCATTCTGGTGATGGTTTCCCAGCCACCGTAAGAGAGCTAAATTATATTTTAAAAACTATTTACAACGCTTATGTGTAGTTGAGCAATTTTCAAGAGAAGGATTAATGCGGCCTTGTGACCATTGTAGGTTGCTTGAAGGTGTTTTAAAAAAACAAAATAGGTTCAAAAAACAGAGTATTCGAACTTTCCGCAGAAATATTTGAGATTTGTTGAGGTTTGTTGACAATCAAGATTATGGGGGAATATCCTGGCAATTAAAAATCGAGAGACAACTATGGAAGAGCTGCATGAATCGAAAGATCAGCAGACAAGACAAGGGAATTGGAACCCCTCCCGGCAATAGGGATGGCCTTGTGCAAACTTCCAGGAGGAGTACGTATTCCCGTGTCCTAACCCCTATGTTTAGCCTTAATACTAGAATTCGAGGTGATGAAGTTGAGAAGACAACCGGAACTCTGGGCTAACCTACCGCCTGCTATTGGCGAGACAACTAGGCAAGCGAAATGCTGATGGGTCAGCTTGGCTGTTTAGGGAGGAATGAACTGCGCAGCTGTGGGCAGGAAGCCAGGGTTGTCTAGCATTCACCCACTCGGCTCTCAGCTGGCCAATTAACCGAGTCAAACGAGTCCTGGCTTAAGACATCGTGACGCATTCCCTCGGACACTTGGGACGCTGCTCAGACGGCACCCGGAGTGCCCATGTCCGACTGCCAGCTACCTCCAACTGCTTCTGCAGTTAATCTGTACAGAATATATTATCCTTCCCACTGGGGTTCGCCCTCTCTTTCCATTCGGGACCGAGCCTGAAGGTCGTGGTAGCCAGAGTCTCACTCTCGGCCGTGATAGATGTTTCACCCATTTCCGCACCATATATCTCCGCTAAGAAAACGATGAGAGGGAGAGGGAGAGTTAAAGGAAGACATCGGGGGCAGCCGCGTACCTGTGTGTAGAGAACAGCCGCCGCAATCAGGATGAGGAAGGCTGAGAAGAGAGAGCGCACAAGACCCACCAACTGTTCGCTTGTCTGCACGACGGCCAGATAGGGGCAGGCGTCGTGGTACTTGGCAAACAACACCCCCGAGAGGATAGTGTGTGCTGACTTGAGCAGCCCACTCACCAGACAGAAGAGGCAGAAGGAGAAGATAAAAAGTCCCGAGGAGACGTTGATGGAGATAATGACGAGAAAGACAAAGCTGGGGCAGAGACAACAGAGCAGCGCAACAACCAGGAGGGCCGCTGACAAGGCGTTCACGCTGAGGGGAGTCAGTCGAGCGGACCATCTGGTGTAGCGCAGTACAAGGAAGTTGGTCAGGGATTCGGTGCCGAAGAGAAGGCCATAAAGCAGGAAGATCTCACAGAAGGGGAACAGACGCGGACTGATGAAGTCAACCCTCAGGTAGACCAGAGTTAGAGGAAGTAGCAGGTAGTCGGCGATGATTGTGGCGGATGTAAGCAGGCCACTGAAGAGAGTGAGGATCATCTGGCCCGGTGGATAAAGACGTGATCCGACAGCGTAAAGAAGAGTTGGCACAAGGAAGCGATCACGAAGGGTGAGACTGCGGACTTGGGGCGCGGGGCGGATCTAGGCAAGCAGTGGCAGATGATAAGAAAACGGGAACTTACGGTGGTGATAGGTAGTTTGCATCCCAAATGGGGAGCCAAAAGTTCTTGGACAGAAGACGACCCCCCGGTTACCTCCCACGGTCGATGTAAGTGAGGGCACACTCGCCAGCCAGTACGACCATGAACAGTGTCACATACTGAAGCGCGATATCACTCTGTCATTCAACGATCAAGATTTACTAGCTTTCCAAACGTCAGCCTAAAGAACTTTCGGTTCCTGAGGTCGCTGTTTCTCCTTCTCTTCATTCCTGTCAGGAGAAGCGCATCTTTGTCTCTATGGCCGATGTGTATACACGACAGTTCGAACATCGTGACCGGTGATGTCCACCGTGTGCTCTACAGTGGAGTGAGAGCAGGCACGGTGACTAGCGCGTAGTAGACTTGCGCAGCATCTAACGCACTCTTCCTCCACCCCACCTGGGCGCCGTGTCAAGGCAGACAAGATGACCGGAGGTGGGAGAACACGCAGGTAGCTGGCGCGGCAGCAGCAGCCCCTAGACGTGTAGTCACACCCCCCCCCCTGGTCCACAGCGCACAATGACCAGCAACAATAGTGACGCGAAAAGAAGCGTACACGGAGGGCCAAGGCTAAAGGCAGAAGTTAAACGTTAAACAAAATTCTGAAATATGACATAGGTTAGAAAAAAGGTGGGGTCGTAACACCGATAAGCATGAAATATAACCCGCAGATATGTTCAAATCACGCAAGGATGCCGACCTCAGAATGTGCATCTTTCCGGTCGATTTGTGATGCTCTTATAAATTTAAACATATTCTATAGAAAGCGTGGATAAAATGGCTTTTTTCTGGATCCACTTTTTGTATTGTATTACGTAATATCCGAAGTCTGCGTCCAACGGAACGGTATCTCCCAGTTTTAAAAAAGTACTATTAATTGTCAAATAATTTTGCACCTGGCCTGCAGCTGCACTTGCATTTACGGTTTCCAAAATGTAGACTGTACGTATTTCCCTATGCTATGAAAACCGTCCCATACAGGACTCATAAAATTGTCAACCGGACATGGGTCATGGGGTATCAATAAACAGGCAGACATAACGCTATCTGAAAAGGAGAAGGCTCGTCAGAAAATCGAGATGTACTCGTGAATTTTCAAGAGAAAAACAGCAATTTCTTTTTTGCCCTATCAACGAGTGTAACGCATCTGAGAGAGTTGGTAACCTTTCGAAAAAGAGTCTAACACTCGCCGAAATAAGCCTACCGTCTAAAGGACTTAAATTTAATCATACCGATGCTGCACCTACAAATTTCCTAGCAAGTTCCGAATCCTTCCTACTGACTTCTGCTATCCTCGAAGACGTGCATGTGGACATACGCAGTTGTGCCAGTGGTCCTCTTTGACAGAGGAAACGTCACCGAAACTTAACCATCGATGAAGAAAAGGGGTTGCGAACCCTGAAGACTGATAGCAGTATTGTAGTTTTACCTGCTGACAAAGGTGGCGCAACCGTCATCATCGACAAGACCGATAACGTGCAAAAAGCAAACCAAGTCTTTAATGCCAGAGAAGCCTACGCACCACTCATTGAGGACCCAGCGAAAAAGCAGGTTGCAGCTGTAAAGAAGAAGGTAAACGAACTCGCTCGACTAAAACTGATACATCCCAATGACTCCAGATTCATGACTCTCAGTGACCCACGCATCGCACATGCATATGGCCTTCCAAAGGTGCCCAAACAGGATGCGCCATTGAGGATGATAGTGCCACTCATTGGATCGCCCACTTATAACTTAGCCAAATGATTATACAGACATCTGAAGCACCTCGCTGATAAATCACAATACAGCATCACAAACTCCCAGACATTCCCTGAAAAGATCCAAGGTCTTACAGCAAGTCCCACTGAAAGCATTCTATCATTTGATATGGTCGCCTTGTTTTCCTCCTTGTCATTGAGAACGTGGCCCGACGCCTGCAAGACAATCCCACCGACATTCCAATACCACACGTCTTAGAAATCCTTGAGCTTTGCCTCAGCAACGACTGCCGATTCGATAAAGGGTACTACCAACAGGTTAAGAGCACTCCAATAGGTTCGTCAACTTTGGGACATGAAATAACATTTACGGTTTCCGAGATGCAGACTGTACACTTTCCTCTTAAGGAATATTACGTATTCCTCTATGCTATTAAAACTGTCCCATACAGGACTCATAAAGTTGTGAACCGAACATGGACCATGTAGCGTACCTTAGAAGGAGCATTAATAAACAGGCAGATATAATGCTATCTGGAAACCCATTTGACAGTGTTAAAGACTCATAATTGTAAACTTTTAAAACTGGCAGCTACCCTTCGTCATTCGACCTCAGTTGCCACAAAGTGAGTATTAGAAATGTTATTTTGAGCACGCTCTATACAAAGTATGTTTGGACCTATAAGGACGTCAAACATTAGTTAAAAATCACATTAGTTATGTGGTCCTTTTCTAGCGATTGCGATTTCTGCAGGCGGCCGGAAAGAGATACGCACTCAAAAACTGGCATCTTTGCGTGACCGGGATATATGGCGATTGATTTGCGTGACAATCAGTATTACAACCCCCAAATAAGAGAACCACCTTGGCCTAGATCAAATTCCATGATTTTAGACAATGCTTCGTGAGTTACGCTACCTAATGCATGCTTCCTGATGCATGGACACATTGTAAGTCAGTACTTAGACAGATATTTTCATTCAAAACGTTTAGGCAAAACTGAAAATATCAACCCTCGTCAACGGATTCTGCTATCCGAGTTGCAATATGCATGCACAGAGTACTCCCAGAACTGCTTTACCTGCAGTGCCCAAAGTGACGCTGCCAAATGCGGTCCACACTGCGTCATCAAGGACTCAGGAAAGTGGGCCCCGTCTCATTCGCTCTTTCGACGTGCGGAATCTCATTTACCGTCCAGCCACATTCACAGTGAAATAGCGTAATTTTGTTTTTGCAATCATCAGCCTGGCTAACTGATGATCAGCCAATCATGGAGGGGGGAGGGGGGCGATATTAACACCCGATGGTCAGCAGATGCTTGCCCACAGGGCACGCAGCTCCCCCGGCGTCTCCGTCTCTCTCTATATGACTATATTAAGGCCTACACCGAGAGTTCAACATGTTTAAGTAGCATGTGTGTTGAAAACCTTAACACCGATGAGGGCAAGAAAGAGAGTTAAGCACACCTGGGTCGATTGCGATAACTGGCCATCAGCTTCCTCCTCTTGTATTTCCTCCACCGGGGGTTGCTGCACTGGACGCAGGATATTTTTAATGGTGGAAAACATGCACGGCACACTGACCGACGACATCACCGTTGAGAATGCCAACAGAATCAGCATAGAATAGAATTCAGCCATCTGAGCGCCAAATTGACGAAAGCAGGCTTCGAGAACGAGGCAAATAATGATAGCCAAGAGGACACCTGCATGAAAGGCACTGTCCTGCAGATCGGGTGCAATGTTGCCGACTTTGTCCTCCAACGTGAAAGGCACATTTTCACGTCGCTTGGCCTCCACGTTGGCCCGACGAGTGAAGTCAGCACCGGAGTAAACCGACCAGCCGTAGCATAGACGGCTGAGCACAAGGATTAGATTGCTGGACCACGACCAGTCACCATTATAGATGGCAGCCAGGAAGACACTGTTGCTGATGAGACAGAGGCCAGCTGGGAGGAGGGCATTGAAGAGGCTGGGTGGGACAAAACGTTGAAGAAAGAGACGCTTGAAGAATCCCGACAGGAGAAAGGCCATGTAGAGGCTGCCATACATAAGGGGGTCCAGGGGGACGTATCGATTCGTGTGGAAGCATAGGATCACAAGGGGAAAGGGCCAGGAAAGGACCAGTGAGGCCGATGAGACGAATGAGCTCAAACGGAGATTCTTTTTGCCTCGGTTATTAAGCAATAAGTCGGCAAAACCTTCGCTGAGTGCCTGCGCCATTGTGGCAATGTCGCCTGCGAGGGGCCTGCAAAAAAAATCAACTAGTGGCAAGTAAAGAAGCAGACGGGTTTGAAGATTGTCTGATTAAGCTAACTCTGACGCCTAAACGCCGCAAAGACCCAGGAAAATAGAGTAGTTTTCAAAATTCGGCACCCCCGCGATTGTCACCTTAAGGTGGCGGTTATTCACTTTAGGTATTCGCATTCCTCGGGGCTAGAAATGGAGAAGTCACGAGTCTAGACGGTCTACTAAAAATGTACAAACTTTTGACCATTATACCACTTGTTCTTTTAAATAAAAAACGACATCTGTCTGTCGATCTCTCTCTCTATCTTCCTTCCTCAGTTCAATAAGCCGCTCGTTACCTGGACTAAGCGCTTTCGATGAGAAGAGATTCGGAGTGTCCGACCCAAGAGAATTTAGTGCATTCCTCAAAACTATTAATTGTGCAAGGCTTACACATTCGAGGTGGCCCAGAATGGATACTAGACTGCTGTTAGACGTCGACAGAGATTGGTAAGCTGTTGAGACTATGCCTTCAACACTCGTGACTTTAGATGTTGCAACTTTGATCCGACACCTGTGGGTTCACCGACATGATTGATCTACTCGTTAATCCAACTGTCGGTTGCTGAGTCCAAATCTCAGGCCAGTATGATCTGCAGGGTGAACACGACTGGCTGACGACGGCTAATACATCAGAAATGGTCATGTTTGTCGGTACCCTTTTCTGCATATATAACAAGTCGTTATGCGACTACCAGTGAGGGCTCAAGGCGCAACACAATGAGCATGTCTAGTAACCTGATCGGTGAACGCAATTTCTACGTCGGAAAAACCGAGGGATTATTCAAGATGGACAGCAGCACTCAATTTGTGGCCCATCCGGCGGGACCCGATCAAGCTTTTAAATTCGACGAGACCAAAATTCTCGCGAGAAATGAAAACCGCGCGAGCCGCGAGCTACTCAAGCAATGTTCCTCTGGTCCGCGGTCCATAAGCAAACGTAATAGCCTGTCCCCTTTATGCTGGGCATTGACACTTCGCGCGGGCAGAGTGAGAGGCCAAATGGGCAGGGTGCTTGAATAGTCGCCTTTCGCGCGAATTTGTATAACAGTCGAAAGATACTGGGGAATTTTACAGATGGAAACCACTGGACTTAATTATGCCCTTGTTATATACTGGTTTTATGGCTTTTCACGATGAGTAAAAACTTTTGCAACTGTTCGTCACAATAAGGCTGCTGTTATACAGGACTCAAAGCGCCGAGAAGCTGCCATATTGTCGTAGTCCGCTTAAGCACTTTCATAGCTCGTTTCTACACTTAGACGGTGTAGGTAAGATGGTGCACGATGCTTACAGTATTATACACATCTCCTAAAACGTTGACAGACAGTGACTAGCGGAGGAATTCTCCTCATTTTCTTTTAGAAGTTAACTGGGTCGGTTGAAGAGGCACTTGAAGGGACGAGTCAGGTCTCAATAACAAGCGGTTCATCAACGTAGTGAAAAGCTTTTGAGGGAGGCTTGGGGGAAATTGGGAAGATGACTTTAAGTCCCATGACTGCTATGAAGGATGCTTACTGCCGTCTGTCGAAGTAGGTATTATTGAACAACCCAGAGAAACTAAAGCGCTATTGGGACTGCGGTAGCTAGCCTATATGTCCACGTGGGCAGACACATGATGTGTATTTGGAGCATCGTGTGTAATGATGTCGGTCGTTGACATGTTAACTCCCTGGGCGTCCTCAGAAATTAACGGGTATACAGCGCACTTGGAAAGTGTAATTTTTAAGAGGAACTGACGGACGACGTGATAAAGCTCGTGGGGTTTGTGAAAAATGGAGATCATATTTTAACTAAAATTCTTGAGTAGACGCTAGTGGTGCCGTCCACGGAAAGTGAGGTTTACTGGCACTAATGGCGTACTATCCTACAAACAGAGGGGCTAATAGTGATAGGTGGGGAGGCAGAATAGATAATCTGAAAATCACACTAAGCTCAGAAGGGTATCCTGTTTATTCCATCGCGTAACCCTGATATCCTCTCCTGTGCTCGGCATAATAGTGAACCTAACTCAAAAAACCTAAAATCATGCAGTCAGCAGGCAAGGTTAGCGAGCTGCAGAGGGCTGCTACGGATGCATTCGTAGTTAAAACTGACAACTCGAACCCTGCCTGATTGTGGACTACCAATGGGGCACGGCCAATTGCAACATTATTGGAGGCCACATTAATGTCCTTAACGATGTGTGATCCACACGACATGCGATCTCGCTCCCCTAGGAAGGCTTTTTCTAGTGGGCATCAACGTAACATTGATATCGTAGCATAATGGCGGCCCTGTGTCAGCACGTAGGCAGTCAATCCATGGCAGCTATACCCCATCACAATAGCAAGGAAACGCCGGAATTACGCCAAATGGCGTAATATTAATATTTGCTATTAGGGCAGAGACCAAGTGCTTATCAGTGCCTGCAGGCCATGTGATTGATCAGACGTTTGAAAATATATAGAAGAATGTCACTCGAATCTATGTCAAGAACGAGACGTTTTTCGGGCAGTTTATCGACTGTAAATGGTAGTCCCCAACACCAAGGATGCTATTTTTAGAAGGCAAATCCACGATAACTGGAGAACCTACTGTCAGAGAGTGAACAACGGTCTCAATACCGCGCTTAGAGAAAATCAAAATCATGTGCCTAAAAAACCTTCATAAAACAAAGACGTGGCGGATGAAAAACACGAAAGCTCATGATACGGAAGTTTAAGCTTCATAATATAGGGACACACAAATTTAACCTGTCCCTTATATGACCATGACCCCATGTGCATAGAGAGAGGCAAAAACGTGATTTCTTGCACTGAAGTTCAAATGCAAGAGTGTTCGCAAATGCCAAAGGAATTAATTCTGGATCCCTAGTTTAGGGCAGAAGCACCGATTTCCGAGTGGCGCAAAGTCATTCTACGGTGATCCACAGAAACAATTTAACCAAACAAATTCCCATAACGCTTAACTTAAATCCTGGATTGTGAGGATTAAATACCGTGTGGCTAACAGTGCAAACAATGGTAGGGGGACGCTCACGATAATTCTAACAGAACTAACTCCCTCCGTTGTGCCTTTCGGACCCTCTCTCGAGGTCAACCAACAGCCGCATAGCGGCGCATGATGTAAGCAGAATGTTATCACCAACATAGTGCAAATCCAACTGAAAAATGAATCTGGATTGATCACTACAATTTTTTCAAATATCCGAAATGTTGGCATTTAAATTTGCTTCAAATGCGTCCGTTACGTCGCCACCGGGAAAGTATTGGTTGATTTAATATATGTTTGGAGGCCGTTCGCAATTTGTATGGTTCTCTAGGTGAATAACTGTAACATGTAATATCTTTCCGGAAGTTCCTGGAGGACTGTTTAAAAGGTCTAAAATTCTAGTGTTTGGGAAACGGACACCAATTTTTTCATTAGGTTTTGGTATGCGTGAACCAGGCGCAACCTTTCACCGCTAACGCAATCGTGATTATGTTTGCAGTTGTTTCTCTGAAAATGACCGTCTAGTTGGCACTTAAAGGATTCAACAGTTTTGGAAAGAACCAGCGCATCAGGGAGTCCGTTCCATGCAGCTATGGCCCTCTGCGAGTAGGCGTTCCGTCGGACGTCCGCATCAGACAGCTTTCTCTTCAGTTTAAAAAGATGACGACGCAGATGGTCCGCCCCAGTCAATTTGAAAGAGTCGTCAAATTCTAGGACGCGCTCACGACACCTGACAATGTGGTGGGTTTGACTGAAATCGTTGCGAAGTTGCTTGCAATTTGAAGGAAACAGATTGAGTTCATTTAATCCGGTTTCCTAAGGCAGATGACAGAGACTCTTGACCATCTTCTTAGCCGTCGCCAGTATTCTTTCCAACCGTTAATAACCCTTCTTGGGCCACAGTTGGCAGTACTGTACGACATACTCTTAGTGCAACCGAACGAATGTATCGTAGATTTTTCCGAACAGCTCCTAATGAATCTACCCAAATCCTCGCCTCAGCACAAATACACCTAAATCGTGCGTTTAGTCGCCGTTAGATACTGTGACGATGGTTTAAGCAAGGAGTTTTTTTAGGACGCCGAAGTCTTTCTGTTCCTCAACATGTGAAAGGGGCTGTCTATCTAGGAGGTATCGAAAAGGGACATAGTCCTCACCGGGACCTTCTGCTTCAGAGTCCCAGGATCACGCATTTGCCCACATTAAAACTTAATAGCCAGCGAGCTCACAAGTTGCTGGGTCGGTTGGGGCTCTCTTGAAGCGCTAATCTGTCGTTGTACTATCATATGGCGTTCCACAACTTGACATTGTCAGCAAACATGAGGGGCCTGCAGCCGAGGTCATGGACACGGTCGTTATGGGGATGAATGTAAATGAACCTGTACTTGAATCATGTGTCTTAGCCTCCCTTACTCTATTTACTCCTCCTGTTAATGAACAGATTGTGATAGTCGTCTACTTCGATATCATGACGCGCAGACGTATTCTAGTAAAATTTAAAGCCCTCGATATTCGGCCTCCTTTAATGGACTTCGTCGACTCCTACTTATCCAACCGCTATCTGAAATTTGGTTTGGTGATAGCTTCTAAATTATTTCTCAGTTATTCGACAGGCTGAAGAAAAGCAAAAGGGCTTCTTGCAGTACGTCGATGGTCATCTTAGACACAAAGGGCATGTTGACATACTTAGGAATGATATTGGCGTAATACTCGTTGAAACTGACAAGACTTCTGAACGCTGAGATCAATGTTTCGATTCCGCATTCATTAGCAAAGTGGAGTTTTATTTATTATATTTTAACAATCCTGTTCCAAACACTCGACGAGTGCTTAAATGTCGTAGAAGGTGAGCTGCATTTTCTCAAGGAAACTAAGTTCGGACATAATACAGGCAAAGTCTTTAAAAGAGTTACTTCAGTATATATAACGGAGAGAGGCATTGGCAGTGAAAACTCCATTTACAGACAAACACTGAGAAAGGAGTGCACATGGGTCTGTGTACCAGGGCAGTATTGGGATCAGTTTAGTTTGGTACTTTCAAGTAAAAACTAAGAATTTTGCAACAAGTGTTCCCCTTTGATGACGACCCATCCGTGACGTTGCGGATGCCGTCCCGTATGTACATCAAGATTCCCCAACACTAACGTCCATTTTGATCATCATGGTCCAACTGAAGTCCATCCAGCATGACTTCTGCGTCTGCTATCCGCTCATTTAACCATTTTTCCGCTAGAGCTACAAAGTCAGATTGCGAATAAGCCACGGTCAGCTTTATTTCATCCATCGTGTTGAAAAGACTACGTTTTTGTACATTATTATCATATTTTTGTCTCCCTCGGACCGTGAAAATAGGCTGCTGGTTCTCGTGCCTGAGAATTATTGCTTTACATTTTGCAAGGAATATTCTGTTCACTGACTTTCCTTGAATTTACATGTATCTGATGAAACTGATGACTGGCTTTGGAACCGCCAATTTCACCAGATAATTCCATAGAAACATGCGTTCTGTTTTTATTATTTCATTGCCTACAATGTTCAGTTTTCCCCTTGCTCTGGTGCCTTCCCAACTCTGCTTTTAGCCCTCTCCTTTTCATCCGATCGACGGGTGTGAAGTCTGGCTGAAGAAAACTCTCGACGATAGTTATTTTGTAGTCTGGATTTTAAGGACAATATTAGTTCTGCCTGCTGTTCGCTCCCCAAAACGACTTTCAATGGGTTCGGTCGCGTCTCCTATAAGATGCCTTTACTTATAGACCCCAAGCGGAAGATCTTTTATATTTCAATTACCTCACCGGGTTCTTGACTATCATTAAGTAAATTTTTGAGTGCCACAAGGTCCGGCTTGGCCCCCTTCTTTGGGATTTCACTAGTAGCCTCAGGTACTTCTTGGACCGCCACACACAGTAATCTTATAGGGAAAAACCTGTCTGCCCGTCTTACTTCCTTTTATTTATGGTAAGTTGAAGCACAAACTTTAGTTCTACCTTTATTATTGTGCTTACACTGTTTTCAAACGGCGAGTCTAGTACATGGTTCTCGACTGTCGCTCTGGATCTTTTAACCACAGTCGATTCTTCCAACATTCCATCCACTCGACTGGCGTCCGGCGGGCGCGTTTTTGGGCTTTTGGCGTCCAGTCTTGTTGCTTAGTTGCGCACATCCCGGATGAACGCCTTTACGTCTTTACTTTGCTTCCTCATATAACTTCTTGCAGGGGCGAGCTCCTAGAGCTCTATTGTGGTGTAGGTGAATCGAAGCAGTTACTGTCTACAATTTTTTGGAGTCGCCGATCGCTATTTTAGCTTGGTGCAGACGGACTCTGTTTGCCCCGAATTCGCCGAATGTTGTCCCGCTCCATTTCGACTGGGTCGGAATATTTGTCTAACGTCTTCGTCCTTCGCCTTTTCTTGTTTCGCTGAACGTGTCGTTCATCGTTTTTTCCTATTTTCTTGATATTCCAGTGGACCGGCTCACTGATGTTTTTCATGTCTTTTGTATCGTCTTATAGGGGTTTAATTTTTTGGAATTTGAGAAGCGATGTTATAATTGCAGTGAGGAGGTCAACATCTTAATTTAATTTCACAACTCGGGTATTGAGTTCGCAGAATCAACTACAGCGTGTCGACGTTTCAAAATTTAACTTATTTGTGGTCGAGTTCAGAAGTGCACTGCGTTCTTCAGGTACGATGGTCGGAGGTCCATTAC
This sequence comes from Spirometra erinaceieuropaei, assembly GCA_902702965.1. Classification (NCBI taxonomy): domain Eukaryota; kingdom Metazoa; phylum Platyhelminthes; class Cestoda; order Diphyllobothriidea; family Diphyllobothriidae; genus Spirometra; species Spirometra erinaceieuropaei. The sequence goes on along the minus strand of CACRXP010000398.1, from coordinate 165,195 downwards.
ACCCATTTGAGAGCGAGCTGAGAATTTCCGGGAAATGCTAATTACATGAAATAGAAAGCGGTCTGAAATGAGGGACAGATTGTTTTTTTTCAGAGTATATAATATTTTCTTGGCCAACCGCCTTTC
>CACRXP010000398.1:108450-152245 GCA_902702965.1 Spirometra erinaceieuropaei | reverse complement strand
CCTCACAGAATGCACGCCATCGACGCTCTTGGCGAAACCTTCTGTATTCGCCATATACTAGTAGTTTGGTCGCATCTCCCTTCCCCCCATGTTCGGATGGACTCGGTTGGATGAAACCGACCGCATCTGGGTTCTTGTCGCCTCGAGACTGGTTGTCATCATGCCCTTACAGAATGCGCTCCATCGGCGGTTTTGTCAAAGCCTTCTATATTCGCCATATACTAGTAGTCTGGTCGCATCTCCCCCCATGTTCGGATGGACTCGGTTGAATGAAATTGACCGCATCTGGGTTCCTATCGGCTTGAGACTGGTTTTCAATTTTCGGCACTTATTTTTCTTATTCAAGGCGATACAGGCCAGTCCTGACCAACCCGCCTACGTACCACTTTATGAAATCCGTTACACAATGCAATATACAGCTGACATCTATTTCGGCCATGTTGATGTCGGGCTTTATTCCATTTTGTACCGCCACATGCAGGCCAGTCCTCCCTTTTTTTCTGATGCTATTTTTCTGAGGGGTTTTTTTTTCTCCTGTTAAATTACTACAATCATTTTTAAATCTTGCTTTGGAGTTTTTTTTACCCCTCGTTTTTTTTTTCATTTTCATTTTGCTTAACGGACTTCTAATCTCAAAAACTATGCATTGCACTTTGTGCAGATTTTGCCTACATCGTCTAAAATTTGCATGTAAAGTTATTTTTACTTGCTTTGATGGGACCCCGACGGGTCTTTAATAAAATAATTGAATTGAATTGAATTGAATCCACATATCTGCGCGGCTTTAGCAGAGATTCCATCTGCATGAGGTGATAAAGCAAGTTTATTCGTAAAACTTAGACCTAGGTCCTTTATGGCGAGGCATTCTGAGAGTGGGTTATTCTGAAAAATTATGGGACCAGGAAGTGTGGTAGAAACAAAAGACATGAAACTACACTTGGATGATGATAACTCCATCTGCCATGTCGAACCCCATCTGCTTAAGCGTAGTAAATCAACGTTAATTTTTTCAACACAAACGTCTGCGGTGTCCTTAGAGTATGAGTAAACATACTTGAGGTCATCGGCATAAGTAAAAGTTTGCGAATTTACGAGTTCAGTCGAAATATCACTGATGCACAGAAGGAAGAGTGGCGGACCCAGAACCGTGCCTTGAAGTACGCCACTCGTGATCGAGTGAGGTGTCGCGTAGCTATTTCCGACCATGACTTTCTAATATCGGTCGGATAGATGGGACACGATGAAGTGGAGTAGAGGCGGCCGGATGCCAAGAGCTTCCAATTTTACTAAAAGACGTCTATGGGGCACCTTGTCAAAGGCTTTGCTAAGATCAAAGTTCACGTTTGTGGAATAATTCAGTATACATAAGAGAGATAGGCATAGCCACCAAAAACCCTATTTGCAGGCACAGACTAAGAAACGTACATATATTTGCGCAAAAAGACGAGTACATTTTACCAGTTCTTATCAATTTAATAAATAACCTTGTCTTAGCTTGTCGGAAACGGCTTGGGCACCAATGCAAACTTGAAAGTTGGCGTCAAAAAGGGAGCTAGCTCAGTTGATTTCTCGCCCAAAACCATAGGCGTAGATGCGATAGATGTTTGCTCCTTGCTTCTATCATTGAGAAAGGCGTCTTTCCTCTCTTGCCTGTACTATCAGCTCATATATAAATGACTGGTTTGACACATTATAAAAGATATTTTTAAAGTAAGTGTAGGTAGCATGCGCAGTGTCTTTGTCGAGCGCTCTAGTCCAACTTATCCCGCAATAACTTGACCATTTTAGCGGTCGCATGTGCATTCGTCTGACTCCAAGCTGTATATGTATAACGTAACTTCGGCGTTCATAATGATTTCTACTGTAATTAGACCATATATCTTTTGTCTGGCCATGGGCATCCACCGAGTAGTTTGCGAATCTCACCCCGAAATAATTTTCTGCAATCTGTAGAAGAGATCTACCTTGCTCTCACAAGTTTCAACGCGACAAAAACCCTCTTTCTAATAAATGATTTTAATATACAGGTGTTCCCAACCTCTCTGTTCGACTGCTGCTCTTAACTCTCCGCTGCCCCATACATAATGAAGTCCGCTATATTCCTTTGCGTTTCTGACTTCTTTGACCTTTGTGGCATAAGTATACAATAGGGAGGAGGTAGAACACAATAAGGTCTTGCGATTGAGCACAAGCCCATATCATCTCCCACAGACGCTGACAAAATGTACAAATCTGTCTTCTTAGACATTCGAGGACTGTTTTAATTTGCAAAACTCGCCGCCGCGTTTAGTATTTCGCATGTTTTTAGACCACTTTCAGGTGCGAACTAAGATTTTAACACTTTTCAACTATTACAGGAACTTTGTGCCATTTTTTTGAGACGCACTGCAATACGCGTATTAATACTAGCTGACAACTAAATAGCATATATCGTTTAACGAGTTTAGTTACAGTTGTATCAGTGTCAATTTAAAAAAATTACTAAAAGACGTACTTTGAATTCTTGGCGGTGTTTAAGGTAAGAATGTTTCAAAGTTTTTTCATTCTTCGGTCTTAAACGCGAATAAAGTAACGTTTAACCGGAGCCGCGATCGAAAATCCGATTTACGGATTCCACTAACGGATTCCATTAACGATAACATATACATTTTCTCGCGCAGGCTGAGCACCGCTAGTCAAAGGAGCTAACAGATGTCCAGCATCGCGAGTTTGGAGGCTATATATACAAAGTTGCGCTTCGGATGTCTGAATAATGTGAATAATGTATATACGTAAATACAGCTGTACAGCCCCTGCTAGCACCAGCTCCGTCTGGCCCCACCTAGCCCCCGGGGCCAGACGAAGCTGGGCCCCGTTTGGGCTGGGCTATGACGGGGCTACGACGGGGCTAGGGACGCGATAGCCCCGACTAGCCCCGTCCTCGAAAAAAACGCGCAGGTTGACGCCACGCCCTCCGTGATATTAACTCCTCATTTACGTTACCAGTATTATCCCTTTCCTAGTTCTCCGCAGAGTAGGTTCTACTATTCTACTTCTGATCGATGTACACCCATAATTCTTAACTTTGCTAAGTATCATCACCCTCTAAATATAGTGATAGCGCCGATAACTCCAACATGTACCGAAGTCTACATGAACAAAGTCAGTGGACAGCAAATATTGTCATATGGCAGTTTATTGAACATATAAAATAAAAAAAGTGGTGGAGTAGTATGTACATGGGGCATATGAGGTACGAATATGTTCTGGTCAGTCAATTGAACGGCCTTGTTCTGTTGACGGAAGTTTTCCTCCACGGCAGGCTGCCTAAAAACAACTCCTGTTGACCAAACCCCTTAACTCGCGCTGAAGTTCACACTACCTACGTGAGCAGCAAACATGTCCATATCGGCATCTCTAAGGTGCTGCAGGAGTATCAGAAATCAAACTCACTTGGATATCTTAGTCGACATCATGACTGCAAGAATATCTCTTTACTTTTATTAAATGTAAATGCATCGCCGGCAGTTCTGACAGAAAATACATCACTTGCAGGCAAGTCCGCGCAGAATATCTATCAAGTCTTAAATTTAGTGCGTCCAGTCCTCCCTATACACGGACACGTGATCACTCACTATTTCACCGAACGCGCGTTTGCCTTCTCTGCAACAAAACATTGAGCTTTACACAACATCTTTTAGCCGCCAACCTCTTGTCCACATTCGTTTGGGACCGTATTTAGAACGGGAATTCGAATATGTGCCGATTTGCACACAACGTTTGCAAAATACCGGTAGCCCATGGTGTTTGATCAAAAAACCCTTAAATATCGCCCGTAATGAGTTTTGCAAAACATGACGTTTTCATTTAACCAATCAAAACTGCATTTTCAAAACAGAAAACTACGATGGGTCTAGAACCACGATCCTGTTTTAAATAATTTTTTCATACAAAATAAATACTCTCATTAGCTCAGCTCGTGTGACTTTGTATCAGACTCTGTGTTTTGGCAAAGTGGAGTTGTACGATTTGAGTCTCGAGTCACAACGAAAAGAGCCTTAACTGTTACCACATTAATTAACGTATTTTCAACATATTCCAGCATATATATATATATATATATATATATATATATATATATTATTTGCTTTTTACAGAAGTACTGTCACGAAAATCGCTAAAAGTGTTTTTGGACAAGGATAGGTTGTGTAATTACACTGGGTTTAGTATTCATAGGTAACTACCATATTTTACTTAGAAGGCCTCGTTTTGTTCATTAATCCATAGCTGCAGGAAGTCCCCCTTTGTGTGTCATCTAACACTTTGATATAGCCGCATGCACCGAGTTGCTTTAGTATGACTTTTTAATAGTAAGTTATTTGGTACTACGTTCTTGCTCCACCTCCCCCTAATTCCCCTGACTTACATTCATTTCTTTGTTACTCCAAAGCACTTGCATTGCTTTCCGTTTTCGATTTCGTACGCTGTGACTTACCTATTTCTTCCGGATGTGTTGTTAAACCTTTTTATGCCATGGCAGTACTCACCATATTATGCGTGCTGCAAGGATCACCGGCCACATTTTGGTCTGCTTCCTTATTATCCCTAAACGGTCGAACGCGTACGCCCGACTTATTTATTTGTTTAAGAATGCTTGAGCATAGTCTCTCTCATAAAGAATAATATGGCGGTTCAATTAAGTTGAGAGGTTGGGTTACACAACCTACCGTCGCTTTTTGAACTTAAACTGTGCTTTGTCAGTACACATCATGATTTCGCGTGCTTGACGTGTGCGCCTAAGATATGGTCGGAGGGCTCCAAGCCTCAAGGAAATCCTTAAAATGGTAAATATTAATCTACTGAGCCGGAGCATAATCTCGCGCGATATTATACATAGTGACAAGTCATCTCTTCAATACGTTTGTCCTTAAACACATGTGCAAATTCTGCCCATGTTCTATGTTTGTGTTAGATTATAGTTTGTGGAAGAAATGCGCGAAATACCCCTTAAAAATCAATATATTTTTTGGAAAAATTTAAACTTGTGATGGATATTCAGACTGCTACGTGCGTATTGCTTCAGGCAACTATCGAAAAGTGAAACATGAACACCATCAATTGAGCTACAGAACGGTATGTGCTATCAGCGAAACCAATTGTACGAACTGTTTTTTATACCAGTTACACAAGATTAATTGGAAATTCAGCATATATCTCAATATATATGCATTTATTATAGCCACTGCAATCATAACTGTCTTTCGAGGGAAAAATTAGAGGAATGAATAGTTAGCTATAAACGTAGTAAAAGAAAAACTTTCACGCACACCTTCATGAAGTACGATGAAATGCTTAAAAGTGTTGGGGACAAGTCGAAGGAATATTATCTCGAGTTTGACTTACTCAGTTTGCTGAAAAGCTGCTTGCCATTTTCTCTAAACGAGACCCCATGTCCACTTTTTCTTTACTTGCCTCTGTGGAGCAGGCTATATTGGTCGTACGAATCGGCGTCTGTCCATAAAAATACGTGAACACCCGCCGGCATGGCTGAAGAGAGGCGAAATTAAGAGCATACACAGCTCCATCCTCATACACGTGATTGCTTCTGAGTTTGCTGTGGACCCCAATGAAGCCTTTCGTGTAACTTATAAAGTCCAACCTAATTTTCATTAACAACCGGATCAACGTTTACTAGCAACAGCAGAAGCGGTTGACATCAAACTGCGGAGGCGGATCCTAAGCGCGCATAGAAACCTCCTGCAATCTCCGCGTCTGCCGTGACCGAAGGTCGACTAACTCTGCGCTCCCGTTCCATTCTCTGTCCCTTGACGCTGCTCTACCTATCCCTCACTGTCCCTTTCCGCCTTCTTCCTCCTCCCGCTCCTATTCACACACCTTGCTTGTATGAAAGGACGAGCCGTAATCGATTAATTTTGTTACTCACGTGTTTTGCTTAGTAGCCCGTTTCTATGCAGATGGACTGGCCTGACGAGGATTTATTGAAAGCACGCGTATGCCCACCAAATAGTCTTCGTTAATTTACAGTCACAGGACGTTAAATGAGTCGCACACCTTAAGGACTTACAGGAATGACTGAATGAATAAACTAAGTCAGATGTTGCTCAGAGCGTTTCAAAGGAGTGATGATCCACCGAAAAAACTTTGTTTTTTCCGCATAGAATGCAAGTTAATGTGGAACTGCTGGAAGATGCGGGCAACGCCCTTCATCAGCTCTTTTGACAACAGGTTGTGCAGTAGTTTGTCGCTTTTGGGCGACGTTGGATTGGGCAGCTTTCGGAATTTGTTCTCCAGTGCTGCGTCGCGTATCATTTTCTGTTCGCGGGCTTGTTCAGCTATCCTCTGCAGGAGCAGATTTGTACCGATCTCGCCCCCGAACTCACTGCATCTGGTCTTTTCTTGGTCAATCCTTTGACGGTACTTGCGAAGTCTCGCGTGGCAATCTTGGAGGAGGACTCAGGTCATTCTTCTGCCGTGCTGAAATACTGTTCGTCTCGCCAAATCCGTGTTAACCGGGGGGGCTTGTATGAAACACATTTCGGTAACACATTATTCTCGAGACACCTGTGCAGAAGCCGGATCTGCGAATACGTAGAGGCCTCCCGAAGGGCGAAGGTTTCCCATCGCCGGGCCGATCGGAGCGCATCGCGCTCGAGCAAGAATCCAAAACATTAGGCTGGTAAAGCTCTTATCCCAGCGATCGTGTCTCCTTCTTCAAGACTACTTCCTGGGACTCCTCTCTTCGCTTCTATTGGCTACCCGTTTCTATACAAATGGACTGGCCTGATAAGACTTTATTGAAGGCATGCGTATGCCTGCCTAGTGGTCTTAGTTTATTAACAGCCACAGGAAGTTTAAGGGACTGCACATCTTCATGACTAACAGGGAGGACTGAATGAATGAACTAAGTCAGATGTTGCTCATAGCGTTTTAATTACTAAATACTCCAAAGGAGTGATCAACCACCGAAAAAACTTTGTTTTTTCTCCACATAGAATGCAAGTTAATGTGGAACTGCTGGAGGATGCGGGCAACGTCAGACCAACAACCTGCCAACGAAAAGGTGACCGCTCAAAGAAGACCACATTTAGACAGGGTGTTGTTCTGCAGAATGGATCGCTACCACCACCTCCGACTCGCCTGCGTCTTGAGGAGGCGGTTAATAACGCCCAGCGCGGTCGCGAGGATCACGTTCTTGGAAGAGAATCATACGCTCCCCTCCTACAAACTTTCCGGAAAAAGCCTATTTCAGACAGAGACGGGGTTGTTCCCCTGCAGCGCGAATCCAACCAGATGGGAAGGTATGGATCTAGGGCGCATGCGTTTTCTCCACTGTTTACGCAATTTCTTTGTGGATATCGAAATGTTTCAGCTGTAAGTCGGTCCACTTCGCACAGAACAATAATTTAAACATCTAGCGCCCTAAGATATTCGATTGCATAGCGAGTACGCATTAATCGCATACGTCAAATCTAGGTAAGCTGAGTCTCCCACCAACCGCTTGCTTGCAAGTTCTTGAAAACTGCATGGTTAGTTCGAACAGGCAATGCCTGATATATAAGGTCAACAAATCGAGGGAAATATCTCTTCCATTAAGGAGTTTAATGTTCTCTTTTGCAAAATCGCGCATCCTAGTTTTGACACTCACAACTGTCCGAACCATTAAAGTTCATGGCAGTCCCAACGTGAAAACGCAAACAAATTATCTCCTCGAGAGCCACAGTATTCTGTCATATCTACCTATAAATAAGCTGGTCCGTAAGTTCTATGAAGAGAGTCTTCCATGACAGGCCGATTTCGTCCAGATGAAGGCTCCACATTATTCTTTTTTTTCGCTGAGCATATTTCAAGAGAAGGTAGAACGGCTTGCTCATCTGAATGAAAAGTGCCCGAGTTCTTCAGCGGAGTGTGGAAATCCGGTTTGGCAGGTAGCCTTACCCTGCCATCAGCAGGAGTTTAGAGTAAGGATTAGTGTTAGGCTTTGGGTTGGGATTATGGGGGCTAGAATTAGGGGTTAAAGTTGGGACGGGGAATTTAGCACGACGCCACCTGTAGTACTTGAAGGGGTGTCTACCCCCGCACGCATTTCAAAATTCTGCCAACTGCACTGTTTATTTAAACCTAATTGATCCAACCCGGCCGTCGTCTATTTCGCATCAGTGTCTGTCTGCATGCACATCCACCTCAACTTCTGACCGGATGTCAGCGTGCGAACCCGCATAGTCTCTTGTGGACTCCTCTACGGCAGACTCATCCTCCCATTTCTGAGCTGTTCAGCAGCGAATAAGGGGTTTGTTCCACCGCCCTTGAGCATGTCCGCTTGTTCGTCCGCCTCATGGATGTCAGGTTTTGTGTGGTAGTCCTCCGGTCCGTTCCTATTTCGTGGGGTGCGGTCACGCAAGTTGGCGTCTAAGCGGATGGCTTCACAAAATCCGGCAATATGGAAGCCTACTCCTGGCCGGATCTCGTCTGCGTTGCTTTAGGATTTGAGTGCACGCAGCCTATTAGTACGATAAGAGTCCTACCTGACGATTAACTGAGTTCAAGACTGAATGATACGACTCCTTGGTAATTTTTACAGCGTCCTTTGACAATAATCGATCTCCCTGCGAATTCAAAGATATGGTCTTAGTGCAGTGTTTGACGGTTGCGTTGAAAAGTTCTGTCATAACGTTCCACCACCCTGTATTTATGTTATTTGGCTTAAATGGATAATGTACAACACAACTTGACACGCTGCCCGTTTTTCATTGTTCCTAAAATGCCTCTTTTGTTTTCTTCTCCGAAAACTGGGCTCAGATTCGAGATATGTAAATTTTAAATACCGCCTGTGCATCAGAAAGCTTGGGTCTGTTAAATGCATCATTTAAAAAACTGTTTTGGACACTACTGCTAGACCAGTCACTTTGAAAGAATTTTATTTGATGAAATGTGAAACAATCGTCGCTGTGGCAACGCTTCGGACCATTTTGGGGCATGCGTTGCAAGGTCACGCCCTCTTTATTCCAGGGGAAGCTTTTAGAAGCTTTCATGAACAGTCGACCACCTGCCAGACTGAAGTCGGCCAAACTAAGCAAAGGAGGTAAGAACAGAGAAGGCGGGTAGATTGACCCAGTACCGTTTCCGGCTTCCTCTGCCTTCATTCAGCCGGCCATGACCTCGACCACCGACTGGGACCGGAAACACGAACGCATGCACGCACACGATAAGATCTACGTGTTAGGAAGTGGCTGCTTTGTGACCTCTGCCAACTAAATGCACTCTGTTTGTTTCGGTAAACCAGTGGAGTGGCGTGCGCCCATTGTCATTTTACATTCACAGCTAGCTACCAAGGATTACTGCTCATAAGAATTGCCTTCCTACTCCACAAGTAAAAAATATGTTATTTGGTGCCTGGAAGCATATTGGAATGGCAACTTTGCAAATGCCGACTCCTATAGAAGATATGAAGGTCGCTTAAAACTCGGAATTTAAAAGCTTTCGGGTGTAAAATCACAGTTGGTAGCCAGACATTATACGCTGATACTGTCGATGTACTTACTTGTTATCAGTAGGTGTGCTTCTACTGAGTTAGGCAGGTCGCCCGTTTCGGTCGGGCTATTGGGTTTAGTGAGGGTTAGGGTTAGGCGTAGGTTAATTTTTAGGATTAGGGTTTGCGTAGGTTGATTGAAATCCTGGTTATTTGTTGTGTGGACCAGGGGGTGTGGTGGAACGCCAAGGTGGGGATCCGTCCGAGCCATCCACCTGCGGCCTCTCTCGTCTCCGGTCTTCTTGACTCTGTCTTGACACCGGGCTCGGGAGGAGGAGAGAGTGTAGGAAGATGCTACGCAAGTCTACCGGCACTATAAACCCCTGCGTAAGTCACCGTCCCTGCTCCCATTGCTGCTGCTGTGGGGCACACGGTGGATATCATCGAAACCGATGGTCGAACTGTCAGGGTTTGCGTTTTAGGTTCAGGTCTCAGTGTTAGGGTAAGGGTTTAGGTTCACGATTATGGTTTTGCTTTAGGGCTGGGTTTCGGCTTTAGGGTTAGGTTTATGGTTTTCTCGGTTAGGGTTAGAACACTTGGCTTCCGTTTTAGGGTTGAGATTTGGATTAGGGTTTCGGTTTATGGTTCCCGATTTTGGGGTTAGGGTTAGGACTTCAGGGTTAGGTTTCCGGGTTAGGGTTAGAGTTTACGATTGGGTTTCAGTATTACGGTTGTGGTTAGGCTTTAGAGTTAGGGCTTTGTTTAGGGGCTACGGTCATGTTTAAGATTTCTGTTAGGGTTAGGGTTAAGGTTATGGCTAGGTTTTGTGTTGGCGTTGGGTTTGAGGATTTCGGTTACGTTCAGGTTTTGTGGCTTATGGTTAGGTTTTACGGTTACGGTCATGATTGAATTCTAGGATTAAGGTTAGGCTTAGGTTTTAGGGTTGCATTTAGAGTTAGGTGTTCGTATTACATTTAGGGTTTGCGGTTAGGCTTAGGGCTTTAGGGTTAGATTTAAGGATTAATTTTGCGGTAAGGTTTTAGGTTTAAGGTTAGGGTTTCGGCTTTAGTGTTAAGGTAAGGGTTACGCTTTAGCACTACGGTTAGGGTAACGGGTTAAGGTTAGGGTTAGGACCAGTGTTAGGGTTACGTTGTAGGATTACAGTTCGGGTTGGGTTTTTCGGCCCAGAGTTAGGTTTTAGGGTTACGGTTAGGGTAAGATTTCAGGCTTGGGGTTAGGGTGAGGGCCAAGGTTAGAGTTGCAGAGTTGGGTTTTGGGTATGAGGTTTCTTTGGGTTTTAGGCTTACGGTTAGAGTGTTACCGTTCAGCCTTGCGGTGACGTTTCCAGATTTAGGTTTTAGGTTAAGGATTATAGTTTGTGAGTTACGTTTTAGGATTAGTGCTTTCCTCAGCATTCTTCTACCAGCCCTTCCATTTACCCCACCCATATAGCCCCCTTCCCGATCATTCCCGTAAGACAGGGACCTCGCCGTCCGCTTCCCCATTCCTGGCTGACAACTGCGATCTAACCGCTTCGAACATAAAACAGCCAGTAGTACTTGCCGCGCTACCAATACAAAGACGGATTGAGTACTCAAAAAACTACGGATAGGTACTCCGGTGCTCTCATCTAACATGTATCACCATATTTTGCATCAGGGCTTCCTTATAGGTCGCTCCGAAGGAGTTAGTTTCGTTTCGTTTGTAGGGAAACGGCGAGTTCCGCGTACATGAATGACCCCCAACCTCAAACGGACCTTACACTGTCATAAGGGCAGTCAGAAAAGCCTTCGCAAACTTTGGAGTAAGACTTCTCTGTAACTTTTTGTCGTCAATTTCTATGAAACGGCGTTTAAGGCGGACTCATCTATCGGGGAAAGTGCAGAAGAGGGCGATGACACGCGACAGCATTAAACAATTCCTACTGTGTTATGGACGAACTGAGAAGTTGGAAATTCCCCTACTTCTCTTGTATACTTTAGAGGAAAGATACGATCATGACTTTTAAATAGGGAAAAACGAGACTGTGCGTTCGACTTCAGGGATACATTTGAATTGTCACACAAGATGAACTTGCGCGGTCCCAGATTCAAACTGAGCGAAACCTGACGCCCACCTTAACGTATGAGTCGGTTTATTCCCCCACCGAGTTGTCGAAGACTGTAGCAAATTACCTGACCCGACGGGAATTTTTGAGGCGTTTAGCAGAAGAGTAATTTATTTTTACCCGGAAATTTGCAATACTTTTCGCATCAACAGCTTACAAGCAGTCCTCATACTACTATGCAAACACTCGCAAGTATCGACTGTCTGTCTGTAAATTGACTTCTAATAACTTTGTCTATCTCCGTAAATTTATACAGATCTACCGGAAAAATGCGGATGCTCCGTCTACACTGAGAAGAATTTAATGGCAAATTTTAGACTGCTTATTTATTTGGGTGAATTCAGAATCACTCCAAAATCTCGAAGTCCCTGTTTTGGTTCTTTATCGACTGCTCATATCGTTAATGGCATTTTGTCGTTATGAAAAATTTTTCCGAATGTCCTCTTGATTCACAGATAAAACTGTCGTCTGGAAGTCACTGTTATTTGCTTCCTGTTTTTTCGCATTGTGTCATAGGAAGTTAACAGATGTTTTATTCCTGTTTACGAATTTGAAGTTATTTCCTTGTTGTCCATGTGTATTCCTTTTTTATCCCTACAGAATCCTCCAGTCCTCCAATATCTCGTCCTCACCCAGGCAACCGGCTCAGATTCGTGTTCGAGGAGATGAAGGTCAGGAGAATAGACAACGAAACTACGGTTCCCTCGAACTGCGAGCCTACTCTCCAAGGTCAGCACAGGAGGCCTATCAGGACGAGGTCCACGTGAGGTGCCGTAATGATCAGGTTAGGATCACCCCCAACATCCAGGTTTTCCGTTCCGGGAATAAACGAAAAAGATGATTTTATAAGTACAAACCTTACCGTAATCTTACCCTTTCGCATCCGCCAGTTTAAGCAATGAAGAACTACCGGTCAGGCATCCTGACAAACCACCGTTGATGTGTATTTTTACGTCATCTAACTTTGCCTAAAATAACTGTCACAGTGTTGATAAAAGTACTTCTGACTACTGTCAGGCACATTCGGTAATTTTAAGACTGTTGGTGCATGTGAGTATTTTCAAAGCTGAGGCTTGCGACCGGAGAGACCATTGCACGGCACTTTGAGGACGGTTGTGAGTGGTTGCCAAACACATGTCCCTGTCCCTAACCATCTGCGTTCACGGAAGTCCGACTACCTCGTCCTAGGTTTCGAACACCTGATCCTTTGTTTATTGACTAAAGTCTGCTTCGACACAGTCCTTTTGGCCTCAATTTGCCACGTTACTGGCTATATAGTTCCTCTAATTACAGTAGGTGTGCTGACTCATGAAATGTCGACGGAAATTTTGAAATGCGTTCTCGTTTCGAAAAGATTAATTAAGTAGGGTTGTAAAACTAATCATCATGCAGCATAACTCTATGTTGACCCAGTTACCTCAGGGTGTCGGCTTTCGAATGAACTTATTTCCGACTGCATGCAAGAAATACACTCTGTAAGAAGTGACTACTTAAGTAGCATTCAATTTTCCCATTGATTTTCGATGCCCTTAAAAGTGCAATTATATTTCATAGAAAGCATGCATACAGATATTCATTCTTTTACTTATTCGGTAGAAAATGACGTCTTCTTCCGTTTTTATACTCAAAGAAAGAGTATAATCCGGTTTTAAAAAACTTTGCTAATTCCTGAATAATTCTGAACCCGACCTGCTCTTATACTTGCATGCAGTGTTTCCAAACTACAAGCCGTATATTTTCCGTGTGTGGAAAACCATACATTTCTCTACGGTATTATGAGGAAACCATATGGGTTCATAAAATTAAGCAATGAATTTGAGCAATATTGTTAACTTTACAAGCCACATTGGTTTTCTGAACGTCCATTTCGTGGTATTAAAAACTCACAATTAGAAACTTTTTGAAACCGAATTATACTCCGTCTCGAGTATAAAATTGAAAGAAGACGTAATTTTCTACCGAATAAATAAACGAATGAATATTTTCTGCATTTTTTTCATGAATTATAATTGAACTTTAAGGGCGCTGAAAATCGATGAGAAAATTACATGCTACTTAAGCAATCATTTTTCACAGTGTAGTTTTTGCATGCAGCCGGAAGGAAGTTCATTCGAAATCCAGAATCCTGAGGTAACTGAAGTATTATAGAATAATGTTGCAGGCGGACTAGTTTTACAAGGCTACTTAATTGATCTTTTCGAAACGAGAACGCATTTCGAAATTTCGCCCGACATTTCATGAGTTAGCCCACCTACTGTAGAGTCTGACATAACGATTATCCGGTCGAGAGGACGACCCAAATACGCGCAGTTTTTGATCGCAATGCGGAAGCGGCCGTCTGCGCCAAGGCCTCGTCTGGAAACCTACCTAGTGTGTTGTTAAGGGTTGATTGCTGACGAAGACACGAACTTTGAGCATATTAACGACCACGGGGCTTGTCCATGCTTAAATTTTCTAGACTTGCAACAACTGCATTTTCGGAGTTACGCGTGTCCCCACTGATGCGTTTCGCCAATAAATATTTTGATTCGTTTTGCATAACTGCTCCGAATTAATAGTGTAACATGGACGGCTGACTTTCGACCAGCGTGCACATTTAGTAACGACGATCACCGATAAATAAAGTAGTCGACCCAACGTTCAGTTTCTCTTGCTGTCACTCAATCGTTGATGTGATCTTCTGGTCATGAATGCATGCTTCCCTACGGCTCTGGCTGCCCACGCGTTGTGCTCTGATTTACTAAAAAAGTAGTGAAGAAGAAGAGTCGAGCACCGGAACACTGTGTTTATTGTCCTGAGCTTTCAGACTCGTACAGGAGTCCATCGTCAAACGTAGCAGCAGCAGCAGCAGCAGCAGCAGCAGCAGCAGCAGCAGCAGCAGCAGCAGCAGCAGCAGCAGCAGCAGAACAAACGACAGTTAAAGGGTATGCAAGCCAATTATCGACCGAAGAGTTTAGCTTCGCAGCCACCAAAATAGTCGCCCACGCCGGAACCAAAACAGGCCGAGAATTGACTGAAGCCGGGGCCTCGGATGAGAACTCGGTCAATCGATTTATCTATATGGCGCCGACGTACAGTGCCCTGCGTAGTCACCTCCAGTCTTGCGCCGTCGGTCGATGATTGACCAACGTGTCTTATAACTGGGCAATAAACACAGTATTCCGGTGCTCGACTCTTCTTCTTCTTCACTTATGCATACATCTGGAACCCGAAATTTCGCCTTCATTCGTAAAAAAATTAGAATCCAAAAAGACGAGAAGATAGGCCTCACTCGCTCCCCTTCCTAACCCATACAGCAATGGACTGGCTGACCTCTTCTGCCAGCTGGTCGTGAGGCTGGACGCAGTGTATGGCGTCTACGCGGACCACACGCATTCCCGGCGGTATTCAAGGCCCCTCACAGCCCTGCCATGGCTCGCCCAGTGTTGGCCCATCTTGGATCGGGGCAAGAAGTCGCATTCCGGGGAAGCGATAGCTATAAACCAGTCCAACCTCGTCCGTGTATGCAATTTAGAAATGTAATTTTGGCGTCTACAATGCGTCTTCACAAGACGCCGTCGGCAGAACAAACTACTAATAGTCCATTTACCTGGCAGTCAAATCCTACAGGATCCGTTTTGCATGAACACTCAAAACCGAACTAAATTTCTCAACGTTCGGGTTGAGTAGGGACGTATGAAGTACGGGGTGAACAACTTGACCTGCTGCGTTTCGCCTATTCTGCTATTATTTACGTGAATATTTACTCCCCTAGGCCCTGGAAAACAGGCGTCACAATGAAGAAAGCAGTGTCTTGCTGGCTGCGTCGGCGACCGACTCCGGACTTGACGCAGTATACCGGCCGCGAGTCTTCGGCGATGCCAATGAAATCTACTCACGCGGTCGCGGGATATCCGCCGGTGGAATGCGCGATGTTCTCAACCAGGGCTGGACTGAGTAAGCCCCCACGAATATAGTTTGCCTGTACAGTGAACTGCGGTGTCTAAACGGTTTCCACAAAGAAAGCGTTATTGGGGTCCATTATTCCAACCACCAGTACACATTTTCTAACGAATTTCTGACGATCATTGCTCCCCTAGAGTTTCCTCCCAATTAAGTACTGCTCTTACCATGGTTTTTTTACTTTTTCTTATACGATCCCACCATGGTTTCCTCATCTACACCGCGTCACCTGCGATCAGCGTTTCGGAAGACTTTAGATTTTTAGTTATCCGTCGTCGGAGAAACGGTTTCCTGCACGACTGGCTGACGACGGCTAATAAGCCAAAAATGCCCATTGCATTCTCCTTCGTCTTTGTCGGTAATATCATGCTCTCTGTATCACGCGCCGCTGTGCGACTGCCGGTCGGGCTCGGGAGAGAGCCCCAACGCACAACGGGACGAGTGAGTTACTTGAGAAGACGATCGGAGAGCGTCCCCTTACCATCGTACATGGTATTGTCAAAGGTAATACAATCGCTGGGCGCACTTCTACCAATTAGTGCTTTGTCGGTTGCGATCGGGGATATTCACAACGCGATGACTGAGTCCCGTAGCGCGATCGGTGAGCCCCCCCTCTGATTACAACCGACAGGAAAACGAACCCGTAGCTCTGGAATAAGGCCGTTGGACTCCTGACCAACAGGTTCAGGGATCAAGCCCCAGGTGTTTCACACTTCGGGCTTGGGTATGGCTGGCTGACGACGGCTAATAAGCCAGAAATGGCCATTCTAGTCTCCCTTGTCTTTGTCGGTAATACTATTCTGCCTATATATCATGCGCCGCTGTGCGGCTGCTGGTTGGGCTCGAGAGAGAGTCCATAAGGCACAACGGAACGAGTGAGTTCCGTATGAACGATCGGTGAGCGCCCCCTAACATTGTATATTCCCGATCGAAAACCGACAAGGCAAGGGGCTCGTGGCCCGGTGAGTAGAGGCGTTGACTTCTAAACCAACAAGTCGCGACTGACTTCCGTGTCGCGACCGGCAAGTACACTTCTACCATTAAGGGGTGTCCTTTTTGACATCCCTGCGCAGAAGACTCATTTCTCCGGCAAGCATCCAAACCACGTATGTGCAGTTGGTTAAAAATGTTTGTCTGAATGGACAATTAAGACATATCTCTGCCTTACAACCGTTTGACCGTCGTTTCCGACGATGCTCATCGTGTGCTCCACCTCAGGGTGAGAGCAAGGATGGTGAATTGACAGTAGACTTGCGCAGCATCTACCTCGCTCTCCCCTCCTCCCTTCACTTGAGCCCCGTGTCACGACAGGGTCAGGAAGACCGGAGGCGGGAGAGTATACAGGGAGCTCAAAATTGTTAAGTTATGAGCTCCTAGTTTTGATACCAACAGAACAGACTGACATTGATTTGAACTGGTTGAAGCCGTTGATAAATTTGCTTGGAAAGAATTACCTAAATTTTTCTGAAAAGCAGACCTCCCTCCAGCTCAACAAGCCGCATGTTATCAAATATCTCCAGGCAAGGAGTGAAGGGAAAATTCTAAGATAGTCGTTTGTCATAACTGACCATCAATTCAGGAGAAACTGCTGATAGAAGCTAACAGGCGAGTTCCAGGTAGCAGTTCAGAAGATAAAGATGCGATCACTGGAACAATAAATTTATTTGCCTGACGTTTCGGATTCTCATTCGAATCCATCATCAGAGACATTCGCAGATAAAGGTGATGGTGGCACCAGGAGTGCAGTATTTATAGCACGTGGCTGCCGTGGGACCGTATGCGCACTGAAATTAACATTTCTCGCAATCACCGCTGGGGTCATAATTGATGCGGTGATGGCTTGTCGGTCCGAGTCCGAGTCGTTAATTGCCGCGATTTCGTCATCCGTGCTGGATGCTGGTGTGACGACTGCTCGGCAAACTGGCTCACGGTCACTGTGATAATTGCTCGCCCGTGCCCTCCCCACGTGACTGATTCGCCTGCCCAGGGAAAATCGCAGTACGGAATAGGGTACGGGGAGGTCATTGTGCTGGTTGATGGATTGCGGGCCTGAGAACCATGACTCGAGCAGCTCGCGGCTCACGCGGTTATCACCCCTTGCGAGAATTTCGGCCTCTTGAAATTTGAAAATATGGCCGGGTCCCGTCGAGTGTGCCGCCATCTGAGAGTTAGCGTCTCCCCGCCTCACTGCTGCTGCGTGCTCGGCAATTCGCGTATGGAGTAATCTCCCAGTTTCTCCGACATAGTTGCTTTGTCCGCAACTACACCAGATCCGGTAAACGACTCCAGACGTTTCCTGTCTTGGCAGTGGGCTTTTGGTCTCATGACTTGGCGCCTAATGGTTGCTTCCGGCCTGTGTGCAACCCCAACTCCAAGTGGAGTGAGAAGACGACTGACGGCTTTCGAGACGTTCTTCACGTACGGAAGAGCCCGCCAAAATTTGGGGCCGGTGGGATTTGGTCTCTGGTGTTCTTTTCGTATGCACTGGTTGACAAAGTTGCGCGGGTAACCATTGGCTCTCATTACGCGTCGAAGATATTGTAATTCAGCAACAATAGCTATAGCAACTGTTATAGTGTCAGTTTTGGCTGTTGTTGATTCGTTGATTTGATTTTACTTGTGAACTCTCTCCACATATATGTCGCGGGAAGTAAAGCTGACTAAAGAAGCCACGAATGAGTCCAAAACCGCCGCTCCCTCAGTCCTCGCTGTATTGCCAACGTGCACCCAACACTGCTTGTGTATCTGATCAGCGCTCACTTGGGCATTCCGGCAGTGAATGTGTTTTGAGGGCACGAAGGAATTTATTCTGATGCATGTACTTTCTTCTGTTAGGAAACCGCATAATGAAAAAATGGAAGAGTGCTGTCAAAGACAAGTGAGACTGGGATGGCCATTTCCGGCTTATTTTCCAACTCTAGAATTGGTTACATCTGGCTCCAGTGCGTATTTTCGATCACAACCGATAGGACAACGAGCCCGCGCCTCTGTGGTAAAGCGTTAGGCTTAAAAATATTCGATAAGCAAAGACCTCGGGTAGGAATCCTGGGCATGCATGCATACCTGGGGTTAGGCGTGTCTGGCTAACGACGGATAATAAGCCAAAAATTGCGATCTAAATAGCCGAGCCTATCTTTATGGTGTATAGGCTGGTTACAAAGTGTAGTCATCGCCTTGTGCACCACGTGTACTTGGTGTTTCCTCAGGTGCCTTTCAACTAGGTCGAGCACATTCATAGCGTATCGAAGTGTTCGCCAGTTTTTTTTGGACACTTGATCAGAAAAATATAGTTACTGGTCTTCTTTCAACTCCCGTGTTCTCATGCATCTATGTACACAATTTCCAGGACACCCATTTCTGGTAGATAGTTTGGAAGACAAAGGTGGTGAGCGAACGTTGCTTTCGATAACTTCTCGTCAGGCCAGTACAGTTATAGGGGACGGGGTACAGTGAGTGAAAAAAATCGATAAAAGTAAGGTTTTAAATTACAGGCTAGGCAAGAGCTGAAGGGCGCAGAAAGTTGTGTGGTTAGTCAACCTTTGGCCCCGGTAAGCGCGGAGCCTGAACGAGGTTCTTCCTGGCACATAGGGTCGGTTTTCGTAACCTGATGGCTGCCGCTTCTGCTGTTGCTAACAGGCGCTGGTCCAGTAGCTTAGGGTAGCTCGAGAGGACCTCTTAACTCACACGAAAAGCTTCTGTTTGGCAAGCTTCTTTGTTAGAACAGTGAGTTTTTGCTCGAGTAAGGAAGCTGTTCACGGCACTCCGGTTGTGAAAGATCGGCCGAAGGCTCTCGTAATGCGACAGAATTTCCGCATCAGTTTCCTTGCGGTAAACTGATATGTGAAATGACTCGTCAACCGTTTTTTTGTCTGTAAGAGGACGTCGAGAAAGGGAAGTTTGCTGTCAACGTCTTTTTCAAGTTTGAATGTGATTTCTGGAAGAGTTTATTTGATAATGCTGTGATGCATTACCACTTGATCTCTTTTAACAAAAAAATGTCATCAGCATATCGTGCCCATAACTTCGGGTTACCTAATGGTAGGGCGATAGTTTCGAATTTTTGCATGGTGACTTCTCCGAGAAAACCAGAGATTGAGGCTGGGATGGACAACTCTGGCTTGTTGGCCGTCGTCTGCTGATCATTTTCAACTCCAGAATTGGTCGACTTCGATTCTAACGAGTGTCGGCATGGCTGACTGACGACGGCTGATAGCCGGAAATGACAATTTTCCTTCCTTCGTATATTACCGGTCGTGCTGTGAATGCTACGAGGACTCCAAATTGGGTCCGAAGACAAAACGGAACGAGCACGTTCAGCAACTTGATCAGCAAAGGCTCTTTTCACGATAACGAAAAATTGTTCTTGGCTAGGTTTAGCAGTATAAAGTGTGTGACCGATCTCATGAAATGTTGACCGAAATTCTGAGATGCTTTTTCGACTTGGAAGGATTAATAAGAAGGTGTTGTAAAATTAATTATCATTTGGCATAATCCTAAAGTATTTCGGACTTGCCTGGATGTCACCTTTTAAATGCATGTCTTTCTGATCTCCCGCCGGGACCGTACTCGGTAAGACGTGACCACTTAATTAGCATTCATTTGTCACATTGATTTTCGATGGTCTTATAAATTCAAATATTTTTATAGAAGGCATGCATAAAAATATGCTTTCTTTTACTTGCTTGGTAGCAGATCACATCATCTTCATATTCTATACCCAAAAAGTGTATATTTGTGTCAAAAAGCTTTCGAAATTCCCGAATAATTTTAAGCCTGGTCAACCTTTTCATTATCGTTTAGCGACTTCATTCTACAAGCTGCATGCTTTCCGCGTAGGAAAAACCAAATATTTCTCCATGTCTTTAAGAACATACTATGTAGATTTTGTAAAATTTTGCAATAGATACGGGCTGTGTTGTACATTTCCCGAGGAGCATTGGTAAACGGACACGTGCGGTGCTGTATATATGGACATCTCATGGTCTTATAAACCTCATAATCAGAAACTTTTTTTAAAACCGAAAGAGAACCTTTCATAGGTTGTGAAATATAAAGACAGTGTGGTTTTCTACCAAACAAGTGAAATAAAACATATTTTTGTGCATGCTTTCTAAAGAAAATATTTTGATTTGTACGACCATCGAAAATAAATGTGAAAATGCAGGCTTCTGAAGTTGTCACCTCTTACCGAGTACGGTTCCTGAGAGAGGTCAGAAAGGTATGCATTCAAAAGCCGACATCCTGGCGAGTCCGAAGTACTATAGGATTATGCTACATGATAATTTATATTACAACACCACCTTATTAATCCGTCCTAGTCGAAAACGCATTTCAGAATTACGGCCAACATTTCATGAGATCGGTCATGCACTGTACTTTGACAGTTCTGTTCTCTCTGGTGTGACGACGAAGTCAGAAATATGCCCGCTTGTTAAAAATGATGCATTTTTTTTCTCCCTCGGTAGCTCATCTGGCGCCAACTTCGCAGACCCTGAACCTCAAAGACGGAGCAGAGCTGTGGCTGAATTCTCCGGTTGCCGGGAGGGACAGGAGATGGCTGCGGTCCTCAACCGTGCAGCTGGTGATCTCACAACCCCCCGACCGTCTCTCCACCCACGGTCTGTGCAACCAGAAGGCCTCTCGAACGCGGCCAGGGAGGGCACAGCAATGGCCGGCGTCTTTGGCCGAGAACAGCCTCCGGACAGTTTTACTGGTGGAGACAATAGCCACTACTGCCCACGTGTGAAATATGAGGTAGTCTAGCCAGTCAGCATGAGCTTTAGAGCGCGACAGGCTTGTCTAATTTAAGCATTTCTGTTGATAGTAGTTCTGCGACATAATAAATAACAATCCTTTGGTTTAGTTCCGAAGGTGGCACATTTTCCGGCAAAGTCGAGTCAGTCGACACATCAGCCAATCCAAACTGGAGGTCACGGAACCACAGAGAGATGGTGGGAGTCAGACGCATATCTTCAGTTAGCCACCTTAACACACTAACCATCGTGACCCGGTGCGGTAAACTGTTTCCCGGACAACATAGTCCTCGGAGCGGTGCAGCACATAACTGAGCCAGTTTCACCGGGCAACTAAGAAGGGCGCAGTTGACGGGACCCATCCCTTACTAAGCATAATGTCGTTTGTTGGAGACTTGATGGGACAGTCGGATTCGAATGATGGCCGCAAGTAGCATCGCTCGATGGCACCTTGGTTACTGGTGCTATGTGGGAGATGCCGGACAGCATTTCTGAAGCTCAACAATATCTCCAAGGCGCTAAAATATTCCGGGGAATCTTAAACACACATTAGAGTTTTGATCATCCTATAAATACTACAACCTCCTGTGCACGAATCACCCGTTTCTGTCATTGTCTCTGATGATGGGTCCGAGCGAGGATCCGAAACGTCAGGCGAATAAACCCCTTGCTCCAGCGATCGCTTCTACTTCTCATCAACTAGCTCCTGGAACTCGCATCTTCGCTTTTATCGGCAGAAGTCCACCCCGAACAACCCTCGGCATTGGTCTGTAACGGTGGAGTCGAGAAGTATATTGGACCAGCCGACGTTAGGAAGTCTCGTGGCGTACTGACTATCCCTGATAACCCCCACTCGGCTGATTAGGACCGCTTTTTCATTGGAGCTAACGTATTCGCTTCCGGAGTCCTAATAAGGTGGTACAAAACTTTTCTAGGTCAAATGCGGTTATGTAGCTCCACCTGAGGTAAACAACCCTTGGCCACCTGTAATACGGAACCGGTGGTAATAGGGTTTTTTTACAGGCGGGGCCGGGCAACGCACAGGCGACGAGGTCAAGTAATTGTACGCAAAATAAAAGCCATTGGGAATGCGCAGTTGTACTTTGAGTGATTGGGAAATAGTTGCCCTCACCCCTAACCCTAACTCCAACAGTATTGTGTCCATCAGGTGCGGCGGCATAACCACATTTTACCCTTTTCTACATTGGCTCTGTTCGTGGGGCTGTCTTGTTTATTGAAAACCAAAACATCTCGTTACCATCACAGAAGCGCCACGTAGCAACCTCAAGGATTTCTTAATGCAACTTATTTTGACTTTTACTGTGCTTTTGAAAGAGATGCCTAAGGTCGTCAAAGTCACTATCTTAAAAAATTACGGTTGTAGGAAGGACGTTGCCTGTGCAATACCTGCCCGTCGTATAGCGACCGACGCAAACGACTTATGGTACTAAACTTAATGTTTAGCGGTTAAAACCCAGGTTATCTAAGCCTTCGGTTGGGCGGATTTGGCTGACGAGGTTACCAAACCACAGATACCCACCTTAGTCGCCCTAGTTCTGGTCGCTACTTATTCGTATGCAGATTACTGTCTAGGAGTGCATTCTGGAGCAGTCAAGGGTCGGATCTTATTTCATAGCCGTACGTGCAGTAGACAAACTCCAGCCTAACCCCTAACGCCATCCCTCGTCTAAAACTCGCATGTAAATTTATTTTAACTTGCTTTGATGGGATCCTTAACCCTAACTCCTAAGAGGTACGGCTACGAAACAAGATCTTGTTCAATCAAGTTTACTTGCCTAACTTGTCTCCGATTGGCAAATTAAAATGAATTACATCTTCTCTGTGCTCTCAAGCTGTCATGCAGAAGAATTATTTTTACTCGCTTTATCATTACCATGTTGACCTGGAGTGCTGCTGAAACAGGTCGCGCGAAAGATGCGTTGGACCAACCACAGGGGTTAGATCGGGGCTCTGCGGGCGTTTTTCGGAAATGCGCACCCATAAAAATGCCAGTCCTTTGGTGGCGGCGGCGGCCCGCGTACCTTCAGGCTCACACCGCGGTGATACGCCTAGGCGCGGGCTCAAGCCGCGCCGGCCACCTGCGTCCTCTCCCGCCTCCGGTCTTCTTGACTGTGTCTGGACACTAGGTTAAGGTGGGAGAGGAAGAGGAGGAGGAGGAGGATGGCGTGTGGTAGATACTGTGCAAGTCTACTATCAGTATAGACTGACTCACGTGTAAGTCACCGTCCCTGCTCCCACCATTGTGGACACCGTTGGTCACGACGATCAAACTGCCGTGTTGACCTGGAACTTTACATTCGGACAATCATCGCAATTGAGGGACTCGTACTTTAAAATGCGTTCCAGCTACCGCCGATAGGTTTAGGCGCACTAGAGAGGCTTTTGTTAACTAAGAATTATTGATAAAGTGACTGCCTATTGCTCGCACGTTGGCTCGTTCTAGTGCATTTATTTTAATAAGAATAAATTCTACAGGGACCTGCCCCATCCTATTGCCGTGGCGATTTCAACACAAAATAATGTAAGTAAAATTTTCAGTGTATCAAATTTACGCTGGAGATCGAAACGGCCGGTTCGCTCCCTCAGATGTTCTTCTAAGCAGGGGACCTGACGGGAGTGTCCGAAGAAGCGTCTATCGGAAAAAAACCTGGTCTGGACAATACACGAACTTTGCCAGTTCCGTACTCCTCCAACAAAAACGAAATCTAGTCCGATGTTTGGCACAAAGAGCA
This sequence comes from Spirometra erinaceieuropaei, assembly GCA_902702965.1. Classification (NCBI taxonomy): domain Eukaryota; kingdom Metazoa; phylum Platyhelminthes; class Cestoda; order Diphyllobothriidea; family Diphyllobothriidae; genus Spirometra; species Spirometra erinaceieuropaei. The sequence goes on along the minus strand of CACRXP010000398.1, from coordinate 128,224 downwards.
AGAAAAATTTGCTCGACAGGTAGCATCGAGGAGGAGCTCAGGAAAATCCAGGACTTCCTTCGCAAGAACGGATATCTTGACAGGTTTATCGCAAAGAACATCGCTGAACGACCGATCAAATCCGCCACACCGACCGCCGAAAAGAAAACTCTGTTCCTTATAGTCCCTTTCCAAGGCGACGCTGCGAGTGAACTCCTGAGGAGACGCCTTGATCAAGCTGCCTCGAGAACCTTCCCAGCAGCAAGGGTTCAAATATCATTCTCCACCAACACTATTTTACGCGGAGAAGGTAAGGATAAGTTGCCACCGCAGACCACCTCATCGTGCATATATTCCTTCACTTGCTCCTGTGGATCAGGTTATGCTGGTCGCACGAGTCGGCGCTTATCCAAGAGAATACGGGAACACCTCCCGGCATGGCTGGGAAAACGCGAAACGAGGAGCATAAGCAGCGCCATTCTCGCGCATGTTGTCGATTCCGGACATCGCGTGGACCCCAACGAAACTTTTCGTGTGATTTATAAAGTCCCATCAAGCTACCCTAAGCTACTAGGCCAGCACCTGTTCGCGACAGCGGAAGCGGCCGCCATTAGGTTACGAAGGCCAACCTTATGCGCACAGAAGAACCACGATCAGGCTCCGCGCCTGCAGTGGTCGAAGGTCGACTAATGCTGCAACTCCCCCCTCGTCCTTCCGCTCTCATCCCGCCCCTGACAGTGACTGCTATAACCCCCCTCTTCCTCATTCCCGCACTCCGCCTGTGTTTTAAGGAGAACTTTTATCGATTTCTCCTATCGGTCACATGTTTTAGTCTTACCCCATTTCCCATATAACTGTACTGGCCCGACGAGAATTTATCGAGAGCAAATTTTTTGACAGTCTCTTACTTTCGTGCACTTAACTTTAATTAGGAACTAAAAAGATATTGTTTAATTAGCCCAGATTTTGCTGGGCGCTCAATTTGGCCCTTTGTTTACTTGCCACTTTCACAAAACCCTTCCTGCTAGGGAGGTATGACGCGTCTGCCGGAAGGTTTTTGAGATCTGACAGCAAAATGAAGAGACCTATTTGAGAGACGTCCTTAATGTGGCAATGCCTCTGCATGCCTATGTTGCCTACATGCTCGTTGATTTTGATATGCCCAATGTACCTCGCACAGATCGATTGTCTGTATGCGAATCAAGGTACTTCACTGTTTTTTTTTCGCCCTTAAGGGTATTGAAAATGCACTCAAAAACCGCGGCTCCCTGCGCTCTGGCTGTCTCCATTCGCCACAAGAAGAAGTATTCGTAAAACCCGTGCCTCGACTGCGGCTGGAGGGAGAGGCATTTGCTGATGCGCACCGCGGGGCCGCCACGAAGATGCTAATGACCCGGTAATAATTTTACAGACAATAACCAACTAGTTATTATTATAAGTAGACAAATTTTCGTTAATTTTGAAGCGGTCGGGAGTGCGGCCGGTGGTTTAATATCTGCTGCGAATTCCGCTGCGCTTAGACATGTCTACATCATTAACAAAAGTACATCTTAGTCTGTGTTAAGAAGTCAGGTGAGGATTACACGTCGAAACAGTATGAGATGCCTGGATTATATGGTGATTTGCCAGAAGCAATAGTTTTGGAGACTTTCATCAAACTCCTCAGCCCAAATACACATACCCAGTGTGGAATTCTTTGCTGGCAAAGTTACGCGTATAAGCCAAAATAGACTTCGGTGTTTATACGGTACTATTGATAGAATAAAGTAATAATGAAAAAACGTACAAACCTCAACAATGGATACCCTGGACAAAGAATTCCTTTGTTATTGTTCAAGCAGATCGAATTCCCAGCTCAAGGTCAGAACACAAAACTAGTTAATTAAAAGAACGCCGATCACGCTCAAAAAAGGGTTACAAATAGGGGAAGGGGAATGTCAACAGGGGCCAAATGTGGAAGCACTTGAGAGGAGGGCGTGGAGAATTCTAAGCGTTGACCAGCTGGATACAACACCCAGTGTTTTCGAGGCAATACACAACAACGATTCACATAGGTCGGTTAAAGCACCGACACAACCTTTTCATCAAGAGGAAATTTCAAACTTGCATCGAACCGAAATACGAAAAATGTACTGCAGTAACGCCTCAAATTGATTAGGCAGAACGAGCTGCCACAAAGAAGACGCTGTCCGGTGTTGAGTATATCGATGATTCATTTCCTCAACGGTGCAAAATGAATGAAGAAGACCTGGAATAACTTCATGCTGTCGTTGCAATCAAAACAAAATGCAACCTGGCCCCTATTATTTGCAGTAGAACGTTAACTAGATGAATGTCCATCTTATTGCGGCTGGCATACCAATCTGACAACTGAACGAATACCAGCTCGTGCTCTGCTCTAATCTGATGAACCTGCCAAGATCTCTATAGGCTAAGGCGATACTACGCAGCCTCAGTACTTATTGTCTCAGTGCCGATCGATAGCATGAGGGGAAATGCCGTACAATTCACGCCGACATCCGTGAAATAGCGTACGACCTCTGCTCTCATGTTCTTGCCAAAAAATATTCCCATAAATATCGTGAACGGTAATATTTTGACTCTTAACTGAATATCTTTCGGGCCGTATGTGCAAATCATTCTGGTCATTTGTGCGTGTTCCGGGCGTGTGGTGGCACGTCTAGGCGCGGGTTCGTGTCGCGCCAACCACCTGCACCCGATCTCGCCTCCGGTCCTCTAGACTCTGTCTTGACACGGGGCCCAGATGGGTGACAAGGAGAACGTGCTGAAAATGCATCGCTAGTCTGCCTCGCCATGGACTAATTCACCTGTTAGTCATCGTCCCTGCGTCCGACCTGCGGTTGGGCAAACGGTGGGTATCGTCGTAAACGACGGTCAAACTGTCATGTGTATATCACATTTTTGTCTTAGTCATACGTCTGTTTTTGCTAATACGATATTAACTTGTGTAGTAGGATCTGGACGAGCCCGACCGAAGTGGCAGCCGTAAGTGATAGGCCAGTGATCGCACTTTGTGGCAGTTGTAGGATTTTACTCGCGCAAAAAGGCCTACCTACCAAGTCAGTCAGCTCTCCAACAGTAAGCATTACTGGTGACCTGCGCAACGCTGGTTTTCTATCTTCGTCATTTCAAATGGAAATTATAGACGTGTGTTGGACTCATGTTTGGGCATGTCAACCGTGGGAGGTTCCTGTCAAGACCGGGATTTCGGCCCTGCCGGCAAGCTCTAACAGCAACAAAACACATATCAACTACTGCTATCTGAGGCGTAATAGCCGGTAGCCTGAAAACAGCCAAGACCTGCAAACCGCTCACGCGAAACCAAAAGTAGTCTGATTTAAATTTGTTCTGTATGTCATTGATGAATTTTAATAAACCATACCATCATAGCGTCCAAAGAATTCGTCGTCTGGAATGACCTGCAGCTCAGGTAATAAGATACTGAGGGTATAAAGGTCTAGGCTTACCAGAAAATTAGGCAAAGATTTAATCTGTAACCACACTGAGAAAACAGAGCATCTGCAATACAGACAGTATGTAAATATTGTTTTGTTCAGTTTTGCGGAAGACACACTTAGCCCCAACCCTTGCCTTACCCCTAACGCCAAACCAACCCCTCTCTTTGACCCTTATTTTTAACATAACCCTAACTTTAAACCTAGCTCTAAACTTGAACCTAACTTTGATCGTTTTCGTGTACCCAGCCGTAACAGTGACCCTAACATGACATGCCTACCTAAACGAAATGGGTAGGTCCGTTATAGAGAGTAAAAACTTGTGATCGCACACTCAATCATTGCCGAAAATGTGTTAAACACTGACCTCCTCCCATTTGCAGAATAAATGAACTTAAACCAGATCCCCCGCCGACGCCGAAGGTGTACGCTGGTGGAAGAAAGATCGCAAATCTCTCCCAGGGTGGTGCCGCGCGAGAGTGTCTAAACCCCCCTATCCCCAGAAAAATTCCCTATCGTCTGAAGAAGAGTCAAGCACTGAGTACTGAAACGTAGGGAAGAGATACCAGCAAACTGAGATGTCTTAAATGTTGGAATTTTTGTTTGTTCACTTACCTGCTGCATCATCATTTTCCTCAGTTTCAGAATCTTCTTTGGAAAAAGAAATTTAAACTCCTAAAAGTTATGACGTAATGCACAATGCGTCACCAACGGCGATATGCCCGTTCAGCAAGAGCTTGCATCAGAGTTGGTTTGGGATCTCTGAATTCCCCGTTTAATAGGCAACCATTACTCAATCAACATTTTATATGAAGACGATCGAAACTAGACCTGAGTCTTATGCGGGGCTAACAATTTTCTGATCTGTTTCCGTCGCTTGACTGGCAGAAGTCGGGAAAAATTGCGACTGCCAAAACATAGTTAGCGAGCGTCGTTAGGAGTCTTGCGATAAAAACATGCATTGCCGCCCCAGAGATTGTCTCTTCCTCTTCTTTGTAACAAGAACCTCTGGCTCGCAGCTTCGCTCCCACACATGTATGTGGATTATGGCGAGTGTCTGTCGCTTGTCCAAGATTTTTCAGCATCGACGGGTTTTGTCTCGCAATCCCGGTATAACAACGCTAACTGGAGCCTAAATATTCTTGCCTCAGACAAGCAAGGATTCGAGTCTCAAAAGGCAGTTGAAAAGATGCAGGCGCGATCGCTGGAACGTGAATTTTATCCGCCAGGCGTGTCTTACCTCGTTAATCATGACTAGGGAAATGATGACTCATTATCACACCTGGCAATCTCGACTATGAGCGCTCATGGAGATCTCAAATGACGGAAATCTAGGCTGCTCCTTCTAGCAACATGATTTCCCTCTTTCTGGAAGTTGGCCAGAGGACGCCAGTTCTTTCGTTGCGTCTTTGCGCGCAGCTTTGCTGGATCTCATCTTCAGCCATTTTTGTGACCGTCCGATCTTGAGCGTGAACGGCATCGAAAACGCATTAAACTCGAGGTTGTTGCAGTGTGTCTGAATTTGCATTTCAGTGTGCAAAGAAAGTAGTCAGCAGTCCGAGGATCTTCAACTATTGTTGGGGTACGGCAGGTGTTTCATGGGGTCTTAAAATCCTCCCTCCTTCTATCGTTTTAAAACAACCAAACTGATGAAAACTACCCTCCTAAAAGTGAGAGCGAAACGGGACACTTCTGTGGATAAGCTAAGGGTGTATCGGTTTTTAGAAATAAGGAAACCTTTATATAATGGAATCATATGACAAAAATTACATAGACCGTGGATTCTCTCGAGCAGCTTAAACTTGCAAACGGGAACCAAAGAATAGACAACGTTCTTCTCCATCATTAAATAACGTGAATTATCTTGGTTTACATTTTGAGTCCCCTGCAGTGCAGCTAGAAGAAGATCGCCTTCAGCCTGCTTCGACTTTCCTTGTCCGACATGGGTGCATCATCCTCCAGGTCTCCCAGATAACAGCAATTCACGAAGACGGTGTACCAGCTCCAGGACATGTCGTCGATGGCAGAGCAGTCATAAGTGTCCGTCTTGAAGGTCGAGTCATACCGCAACTTTTCGGGAGCCGTGATCTCTCCGGAATCCCACAATGGAATCTGCGTACCTTTTAGCTGGGCTTTCCGTATTAAACAGAAGCCGGAGGCCGCATGAATCAGCGTTAAACTCGTTAAAACAGTGCCAAAAAGCATGCCCAGACGACGTCTCAGAGGAGTGGCCGGCTATCGAACGCTTTGAAAATGAGGCGAAAAATCAATTGCGTAAAAGGTAAGGTGGAAGATCGATTGAGTAGTTTCATCAGCTGGCTGGCGTTTTAAACAGCCGGACTGTGGGAAATCTAAGGCGTCATCTGGGCGAACCCCGTTTCACAAGCTCTATAGCCTGCTGCACATGCATTGCCAGGGCGGGCCGGCACGTGACAACGGCTAGCGGACCAATCAGATGGCGACAAGCCGTAGGGCAGACCGAAGGCGGAGGGGTCGGGAGGGGTTAGACTGACCACCATGGAAAATCGTTTAAAGATCGAATCGATATGCCTGTGCAGTACAGGCTTCACAGTAGGCGGAAGACTCAGCTCCGCGAAATGTCAACCAGTTAAACCACTTTCGGCGCCGTCCTCTTCCGTCCTGATAACCGATCCCAATAAGGCGCTAGGTGTCTGAGGTGACGCGTAATTGCCCATGTAAATAAAAGCCAGTTGAGGTGCGTTGACTTAAAAACAACGATATCTGTCAATTGTATAGTGGGGCGAATAATCCTTAGAAAAATTTGGAACAGCTAAATTCACTGCAAGGCTTTGAAGGCCACCATGGCCGTGAACAGTTAAACCTGGTCGTATATACGCAGCTGCATTCAGAGTTCAGGATAGCGGAAAGCTTTCTGTTATCTCCGATTTTTCAGACTCTAGCAAGCCTTCTCTGATTCGAGATATTAATGAATAACAAACAGTCTGTTCTTTACGGGAACAAAAGTAGAAACGAAAGTTACAAATCCGGAAAATTTTATTCGGTCGATCCCCGTCCATTTTCATCAGTAGTGATATTCTATTCACCTGTTAAATACCTGCGTTATTTTCATGATTGTTCGAACGCTGAGCAATATTTATCAAGATTTCGAACAAGTGAACTACGGACAGTCGATCTACTGGAAATGTGGCCAGTCGGCCAGAGCCCATAAAGTTCATCATTAAATGTTCATTTGAGAAGGCACAATCTTATCGAAACAAACATCACTTCATGAAAAAGTGGGTAAAATTTGCCTTTCAACATGTCCTTCTTAGATATCCCAGTCTTTAACAGTAGCAATCGGACTGAATTGTGAGTATGGCACCCACGTGACAGTACCATTTAACATGTTTACTTCCTCTCTACTGATGTAATGCAGATTATACAAGCTTCTCGACATTCTACTGGAAAAGGATACTTTCTTTTGACGTGAATCCGCCTTCGATAGGTGAGGAATATTTCCATTATTCCATTTGGGCGACTTTTGAAACAGGCTTTAGTATATGACGCGCATCATTTCCCTAAAGATTTTCGGTTTAAAAACCTTATTGGCATCGGTACAATTAAATTTAATTATGCGCGTTGCCAAACAAGCCATTAAACTCCTCTTGTTGAGTCGATAGGTGAACTGAGGCAGGTTAGGTACAAAGTATATGCTAAGGACACCTCTCAACGCGGCGGTTTTATTGATTTCGGGGATGTTCATAAATCACCTACGCAAACCTTTCGTTCATTTTCTTCTAGTTCGGATTAAAAGCAACTAACGTCAATCGTCAAAAGGTCATCAAACAGTTGGTTACCTGTCAAGATGTGCCCCTAAAACAGACCGCGCTGTAGATGCGCTTGACCAACAGAAGGAGCTAGATTGGAGTCCGGTAGACTTTATTGGGAATGCCCACCTATAGATAATGCCAAACTTCGGGGTGCGGTGGCCGGCCAGTTGCCGGTTTACACCGCGCCAAATGGGATCCTTGTCGCCCCGTTTTCTTGGTGTATAAAATCCTTGTCAGTGTCTGTTGTTAACCAAGGGGTGTAGAGTTGAGCGCCAAGGTGCGGGCTCGGCCGCGCCAGCCACCTGCGGCCTATCTCGCCTTCGGTGTTCTTCACTCTGTCTTGACACCGGATCCAGGTGAAGGGGGGTGGGGAAGAGAGAGTGCGGTAGATGCTGCGCAAGTCACCGTGCTGTTGCACCTTGGCGTGTAGCATACGATGGACATCGTCGGAAACGACGGTCCAACTGTCAGGTGCGGATTTTCTCAATGCCTCTGATCTTCTTGACTTTATCTTGACAGGGGCCCATTTAGGGGGAGGAGAAGAAGAAGAAGAAAAAGAAGAAGGTGTGGTTGATGCAGCGCAAATCTACTATCACATTAGATTAATTCATGTGCGAATTGCCATCCCTACTTTCACCCTGCTGTGGAGCAAACACTGGACATTGTCGTCAATGACGGTGGAATTGAAAAAAACTTGTCAGGATTATCGTCTTTTGAAGGGAATCGGTGACTGCCACTTATCTGTACTGGGGCTTCAGTAGGGAACTCTTGATTCAGGAATGGACACACACCGATCCATTGACTTTTTGAAGCAAACAAGTTCCGCATGAATGGCAAAAGCCACGAGCAGGCAACCAACCACCTGGCCGATGTCAGCCAATTTATGATGGCGGAGAGGGGATGACACTTTGTCTCGTCCTTCCTCTGAATTCTGGAGTATTTCCACTGACTTAAGCCTTGGTTTTACACTCCTCATATCCAACAAACGACGTACCTTGACGGTGCATCTGCGTGTTGTGTTTTCGTGACTGTGACCTCCGAGCCAGTCATTCACCTGATAGTAGTACACCTGGGTGCTACTGTGCTACGGGAATTAGCGGCCTCCGCCAATGCACTCGGCGTTTGTTTTGTTTCATTTGTTGACTAGGTCGCTTGTTCTCAGTCGGGCGCTCAAAGAGCTCAAACCATCCATACGACCGCCCGATTGATGAAAATGCACTTCTATACCAAGCACTGGCTTCCTCTTCTTCAAATTACGGTTCAGTCATCTCGCTTGCACCCAGTGGCCAAAACCACCTAACAATGCATGTCCCCCTCAGTAGAATGACACCAATACTGTCTGTTGGAGGTGACCTAAATCATATGCCAGCCTGCTCGAACCTACTTCTTTATTTCTTCCTTATCTTTACCCTGTGGCGCTCGTATAATTCAGCCCTTGGCGTCAAGCTGGTCATTTGATCGCTTTCTCCAAACAGGATATCCCACGGATATCTTTTTGACAAACCCGACACCAGTTTCACCGTCTATGTCACGACAGCGCACGAGGCAGAAGTTTCCTCGTCAACGTATGCGCTCAGTCGACTGCCAATGTTTCAGCTCTGCCTTGCCGGCAGTCAACTTCTGCCCCACCATACTTTACAAGTCGCGCTCCCACTCTTAATTTGTAGAGATAAAATGATCGACTACTTGGAGGTTCACAAATCGGACGTCAGGAAGGCCAGTTAGATGGACAAGGTGTGAGAGCGTACACGCAGCATCGCAGCTGGCGTTCTCACCAGGCAAGCGTCAGCGAAGTGTATGCGCCCGAACCTTGTCCGGCTGCGGCCAATCAGTGAATGACAAATATATATGGACGTCAGGGAGGTTGGGTCACGCGCGTGCGCACTACCTGTCACGCATGTTACGCTGACCGAACGGACACCTCGAGCAAAGACTCCCGCCGGAAAGCCAATGTGGTTTCCGACGATGCCTGGGCACCACTGACACGGTGTTTGCCGCTCGCCGGCTGCAAGCAAAATGCCGGGAGATGCGGCCCACCTCCACACCACCTTCGGGGACTTGACAAAAGCCTTCAATACGTTGAGTCGCGGGAGACTGTGGAAAATCATGCAGCGATTCGGCTGTCTCGAACAATTCACACGCATGGTAGGTCAGCTCCACGATAGGATGATGACACGCGTCACGGACAAGGGCGCAACCCCCGAGGCATCCGCAGCGACCAATGGAGTGAAGCAGGACTGCGTCCTCGCGCCTACCCTCTTCAGTCTCCCATTCTCTGCCGTGCTGGTGGACGCCTACCATGATGAGCGTCCCGGGATACGCATTGCCTACAGAACTGACGGGCACCTTCTCAACAGCAGGCTCATGCAGGACGCCGCTGTCGACGACCACGGTCCACGACCTGCTCTTCGCGACGGCTGCCTGCTCAACACCACAACCGAAGTGGATATTCAACAGAGCGTGGACCTCCTCGCCGCAGGGTGCGCCAACTTCGGCCTGACTATCTGGTTATGCGCCAACCGTCACCCAACATGCAACACTGCACTCCTCCTCGAATCGCTGTCCACGGCCACCAACTCAAAGCCGCTGACAGTATTGCTTATCTCTGAGGCACGTTTTGCAACAGTACCAGGATCGATGATGGGGATGAGCACCGGATATTTAAGGCCAAACGAGCCTTCGGCCAATTGCAGAACTCTGTGTGGAATGGTCAAGGCCTCCAACTGGACATTGAATCGAAGTACAAGGCCGTCGTCCTGACGACACTTCTCTGCGGACCGTCAACTCCAACCAGGCCAAGAAACTCAACCATTTCCATCCCAGTTGCCTTCGCAGAATAATAAAACTAAGATGGCTAAACAGGATCCCGGACACGGAAGTCCTAGAACGGACCGACATCCTTAGCAGTCACGCCATGTTGAGGCAAGTGCAGCTACGTTGAAGTGGCCATCTCGTGAGGATGGAAGACACAAAACTACCGAAACACCTCTTTTATGTCGGTGTCGCCATCGGTGCTCACCAACCGGGAGGACTAAAACGACACTACAAGGACATGTCGAAGGTGGTGTGGTTGACAAGACAAAAATTCCCAATCAAAAGTCAGGGAAGATGGGTTGAGTTGGACAACCTTTACTGCTTTGGAAGTGCGTACACAAAGGCACTGTGGGCAGTCGCCGCGAGCGCGCTCTCCAGGCAAGTTGTTGCTTTGTGTCCGCCTCCGAGGTGCTGTGACCCAGCGCGTGTGTGTGCCTTTCGTTATCTCCGCGTCCGCCAGCCAATCAGAGAGGGGACAGCGTTGATTGGCCTCGAGCACTTGCGAGGCTAGTTACAAGCTTCGTGCGTCCCAGCAGCGTATGGACAAGGAGTTTGGGGCAGACAAGAAGGCAGCGTGGCAAAGGCAGAGGGCAAACCGAAGCGAACTGCCACAGACACTGAAGAATTCTCTGGGAGGACCTCGTCCACAACAGACCGGTGCTGCCATCTACGAAGCAAATCGGGTCGCAACCGCCAAAGCTAAACGGGAGGCTTGCAAACCATAAGTGCATCGCCTACTCAGTGCCAACCATGCGCCGCTTTCAACATGGCCGGGCTGCAAACATGCATTCCGCGCACGAATCTGTCTCGTTGGACCCAAGGCGCCATCAATCAGCCAACGTCTGCCTCTTCTCCCACTCTCTCCCCTGCCGCAAACCCCGTGCCGACCGCCAACCTCGTCACCGCCCCACCACCACCATTCGTCCTGACCCGACCGCAGCGGCCAGCATCCCTACTACCACCACGTTGCTACGCTCTCCCCCACAGATAGGACGAAGTTCGACGTCCCATCAACTTCAAACAAAACCAAAATCCCCATTTTCAGCAAAGAAGATTCGGTTCACACCGGTCCTCGTTGCAATCGCACGTTCACCTCACACACCACCCTGGTCGGTTACTTGCGAATCCATCGCACGGAGACTGGAGAACCAGTGTCTGTAGTGCCAACTGCGCTCACTGTATCCGCACATGCGAACACATGCGCATTCACGAAAAACCTGCCGTAGACAACCGCCGGCTATACCGCACCATCACACTTTCCCCCCACCAGCGCCCGCAACTCCCAACACCATCACCCATGACAAGCACCCAACTGCTATCTCCCACGCAAGTGGGAGCTGTGCTGCTCGGCTCCCTCTCCTTGCAACTCCTCTGCTGCGTGCGTGATCCGAGTCTGAGACTATCACGGTACGCTTAAAAGGCTGCTGACTGACGCCCAGCTCAGTCCACGCAGTCTACTCAGTCTGGTGTGGCAGTATGGAGTGGCGGACTGGTGGGTTGAGGGCCAAACCGTCACGGCTCCGTCTTAACTGGTCTGTGACACTCTCACGCATGTGAAAAGTGCGTGTGTGTGTGCTTTATGTGTAGTGCATCTCACTCAACGACTGCTTGGTTTCCCAACCTTGAAGGGTGAAGACCCGGACAAATCCAGGGCCACGTGTCACCCGTCTGCGCCTGAAGGACTTTAAGCGTCCATTATGCCAGCATAAGCAAACCATGGCCCTCACAGCCTGGTATTCCCTGGCGGTGCCCTGACACCTGGTTTCCTGTCTGTAGATGAGCATGGCTGCCCAGTCATCCCTCTCCTTTTGACCCGTTGGGGTGTTGTTGTGCAGACCAGGGAGTGTGGAGTGGAGCGCCAAGGTGCGGCCTCGACCGTGCCAGCCGCCTACGCCCTCGCCCGCCTCCGATCTTCTTGACTCTATCTGGACACCGGGCCCAGGTGGAGGAGGCGAAGGAGGATAGAGTGCGGTAGATGCTGCGCATGTCTACACTCATTATAAACTAATTCACGCGCGGGTCACCGTGCCTGCTTGATTTTGCTGTGGACCACACGGTGGACATCGTCAGTCACGACCTACGCCCCAGCTCAGTCCACGCAGTCTACTCAGTCTTGTGTGTCAGTATGGGGTGGCGGACTGGTGGGCTGAGGGCCAAGCCGTCACGGCTCCGTCTTAAGTGGTCTGTGACACTTCCGTGCATGTGAAAAGTGTGTGTGTGTTTTATGGGTAGTGCCTCTCAGTCGACGACTGTTTGGTTTCCTAATATTGAAGACCCAGACAAATGCAGGGCCACATGCCACTCTTCTAGGTCAAAAGGTTTGAAAGCATGCTCTATGCTAGTATCAGCAAACGATGGCCATCGCAGCCTGGTATGCGCTGGTGGTTTCTCTGACACCTGGTTCCCTGTCGGTAGATGCGCTTGCGCTCCCGCTGGGCATGAATGTCGTGAGCATGGCTGCCCAGTCATCCTCTTCCTTCTGACCCGTCGTGTTTTTATTGGTTAAAATCCTGGTCATTTGCTGTGTGGACCAGGGGGCGCGGAGTGGAGCGTCAAGGTGCGGACTCGACTGTGCCATCCAACTAGGCCCTCCGCCGCCTCCGGTCTTCCTGACTCTATCTTGACACCGCGCTCAGGTGGAGGAGGAGGAGGAGGAAAAGGAGGATCGAGTGCGATAGATGCTGCGCATGTCTACACTCATTATGAACTAATTCACGCGCGGGTCACCGTGCCTGCCTCACTTTGCTATGGACCACACGGTGGACATCGTCAGTCACGACGGTCGAACTGTCACGTGTGGCGCTGATGACCATGACGGCGGGGTGCCGCAAAATCATCAGTTTTCGTTCTCTTTAGGTCTACAGTGTCTTCCAGTATCTTGCCTGGCACAAATATTTGGCATCATTGACCTCCTGGCAGACCGCTGGCTATCTTCTATCACACAGGAGCATTCTCTTTTCTGGTATCTTTCGCCAGCATGTGGTCATTTCTGGAGCTCCTCAACAACTCTTCTGGCCCTTCCTGACCCCAGTTCATTGTCGGCACGATGCGGTACATTACATCCACATCAACACACCTCCACTTCTGTTTATCGGCCCAGTCGTCTCGTTACGGTCGAGGCCCAGTTCGAGAACATGTTGAACATTCAAGAATCGCGTCTGCGAGGGTCCTCAGGAGCCGTCAGAGGTGACGGGCGTCCCTGCGGCAATTACGGGTTTTTGAACCATGCCGCCCAGTCCAGATTAGTGCTTTTGTCCTTATCTACAGGGCTTTGTTATTGCATCATTCGAAAAAACCAACTATTGCAGGGATAACCTGTTTCGGGCACTCGAATAAATCTCACCACAACCGGTTGATATTCTGAGGACATTTCAAAGGTTTCTGAACAGAGGACAACACGGGCTTCCCCTTCAACACGCACAAATTGATAGATTTTTGGTTACCAGTAGCAGGCGAAAACGACTAGGAAATCCCTGAACTAAAGTTTAAGCAGGGTAATGTCGTTATCAGTCCTCGAAAGTGCCCTTTGGGGTCATCCGGTCGACTATTAGGTGTCCATCTCACCCCTCGAATTTGTCGGTTGGTCAAAAGCTGTGTCGACACTATCCTGTTGCTCAAATGCCCTCTCCCTGTTCCCAGAGATTCACTTGAAGTCTCAGCATGTGTTGCAACTGCTTCTGACGGTGGTCTGCTCTGGATTGCCAGTATGTCGATCCATGCTGCTCCGACAACCTTCAGCGTCATGGCTAATACCTCCAATGTTGTCCTTGGTGCCGTGTTCTAACAACGACTCGCGGGTCCACTTTAGCCAGTAGATTTATTCTCCAAGGATCACTTACCTGCATGCTTCGAAATGCAAACATTCTAGCATTTCCTCAATATAAGAGACTTTGACATCCTTATAGATTTCGAGCTACTTGCACTTACTCTGCAGTCCGTTTCAAAAAAACGCAGTACTTTTGAGATCCGGAATCAGACTGCGAAACACGGCTCACCACTGACGTCCGCCGCGTCTGTGAATTGCAGGTGAGCGACACAATGTATAGACTTTGCAGCTCCGCCTCGCAAATGACTCCGATATCGACGTTAGTCATGACCGCAGCACGGCGTCGTATCGGTTCCCGGGCTAAAGAGGTTCCCAGCCCTCAACTCTTGTCCTCCCCGCTCATCACTGGCGATGACGCGTCTGTCCCTCTATCTGCCGCGAAGCAATCTCCGTCCTGCAAAACTCTGCTCAACCGGAAGTCGAGCGACAAACGAACTGATCAGCGATGGATTCCCCCGACCCTGCACAAAAGCACCTCAAGTTGTAGATTCGGGGTTGTCGAAGTTTCCGACACTACAAGGCTCTAACTCCCACTGGCACCGGCGCCATTTCCGACCATATTTAATTGAATCTTGTAAGTCGCCTATCTCCTGATATGCTTCCGACAGGGGCTGCTCCAATACCGAAAGTGCAGGAGAGCACAGCCATCGGCGCACTCCTCAATGCCCAGGCCGTCTTCGTCGGTAGCCATTCCACCGTCACCAATGTTTGCGACGTCCAGTTTGACTGTCGGCCCTGTCAGTCCTCCCTCGCTCTTTGATGATTCACCTGGGGTGGAGCCGTTGTCTGTAGACCGACTACCAATAGTATCCTTGACAGGCCACAACGTCAGCTATAGGTCACCTCGGAAGCCTTGGTGTCCATGTAGCTGGACTGACCACAACTCCCGACCTTAACTGCACCACCACCACCATTCGAATCCATGGCGAGTTGCTGTAGCCAAGTCCTCGAGGTACCAGCGATGTTCCTGTGAACTTCCCACACCGTCCCCCCTCGATTAATGCAGACCGGCTTCCTGGTTACATCGTTGTCCTGTCTCCTGTGCGCAACTTAACCCTTGGTGGTTTGCATTCACCTCACCATCCAGTGTGACTGAGGTCGCTGCTGACTGCAACCAGCCGACCACGACCTATCGCAGATTATTTCCTGGTTTGTGAACACCCTCCAGCTCAAATACGGTGAGTCCATGCGCCCTCCCCGCTGTCATAAAGCACAGCAACTTCCTCTACCCGCACCTAATCCACGAACATTCGGCCACTCATCCTAAGATACTCTGGATTGATGAAATCCCCAGTTTCTTATAGGTTTTTTCGCCTAGTTCCGGGCGTTAATTAACCACTAGGAGTCGACTTACTCCGACCTCCTTCAACGGAATCGTGCTGGGAAAGTGTACTGAGTGTTCGCGTGTCAGCATCTCTGATTAACGCGGTTAGTCACCCAGTCTGAGGCCTCATAGCGCTCGCAGACTGCCCGATCGTACTCACTGAAATGAACGTCTGGCGCTGTACCAAGGAGTTGCGCCTAGAGGACCACGATATCCATCGTCGGCTCATACTGCCGAACTGTCCGTTGGCGTTCACAGACCCTATGATTTGTTGGTGCACTATGACGATAGAACTGATGTCTTACAAATTCAGTGTCTCTGATCAGTGATTTGGAAGCCATGTATTATTATTTCAAATTAAGTAGCGGCCCATCCATCTTCTATGTCTCCTAGTACCTGCTGCAGTATTCAAGTATTGAGGAATGTAGTTTTATCCATTGCTAGCTTTTGTGTGAAACAGGATTAGTCTAAACCGTTTGGCCACTTGAAAGGGCGAAGCCATACGCGTGAAGTCAATCTTTCATCTGTCAACGAGCTGTGTAAGCAAACCAAGTTCAGTTGGCTCAGCTGGTTAAATTTTAACAATAATTAACCATTTGACCAACCGGTTGATTAAGTAATGCCCTTGGAACATGACCATATAGTAAAAAAAACTGACAGTCAAAAAACGTTTGTTACTTCTTTCAGTGTTAACTCGAATTATGAATCAACAAGTAGGGGTGTTTTAAGTTAAAATCATTTATTTGACTGAAAAATAAAAAGACATGTCAAACGACATCGTAAACTAATTCGGGAACACTTAGGGGTTCCTAAATCTTTCACCAGCGTACTGCGCCGCAGCGCCCAGTTCCTCTTCGATTCGAAGCATTTGGTTGTATTTCGCAAGTCTTTCAGATCTACAAGGAGCACCAGTCTTGATCTGTCCTGTCCGCAGACCCACAACCAAGTCTGCAATAGTACAGTCCTCAGTTTCTCCGGAGCGATGGGAAACCATGACACCCCAGCCAGCTCCTTTCGCCATGTTGCACGCTTTTATCGATTCAGTGATCGTTCCGATCTGGTTTACTTTCATGAGTAGGGCGTTGCAAGCCTTGCTATCAATTGCCTTCTGTACACGTTTTGGGTTCGTAACCGTTAAGTCGTCACCCACAATCTAAAGTCGTCAAATATTAGAGTAGATTAAGGTGGCAAATAGTACTAATTTTCTGTACTAGTCGATTAACAGCTACTTGCCTGTATGCCAGCGCTGGCTGTAAACGGAGTCCAGGAGTCCCAGTCATCTTGCTCAAAAGGATCTTCAATACTAACGATCGGGTACTTGGAAATCATCTCCTTGAAAACTTCGCCAAGTTTCTCGGAAGATATCCACTGATCTTTAGGAGAGTTGGGGTTCTTGAAGTCAAGGTCATATAGATTCTCCTTGTAGAATTCAGAGGCGGCTGCATCCATACCAATCTTTACCTTGCCGGTGTAGCCAGCCTTGGCTATAGCTTCGTTTAGTAATTCCAAGCCTGAAATTTAATTGTTAGGTCAAGTTACATGAAACATAGTAAGTGTTAGTAGTCAAAAATAGTTACCTTCAAAATTATCCTGAATGTTTGGGGCAAAACCTCCTTCGTCACCCACGTTGCAGGCATCAAGACCATACTTAGCCTTGATGACTGATTTGAGGTTATGATAAACTTCAGAACCAATTTTCATTGCTTCTGTGAAGGATTTTGCTCCAACAGGCAGAATCATGAATTCCTGGAAAGCAAGCTTGTTTCCAGCATGACTGCCACCGTTCAGCACATTAAATGCGGGCACAGGTAGAATGACATCCTTGTTTCCAGCAAGGTCGGCGATGTGTCGATAAAGTGGAACTCCCTTTAATCGGTTAACTTATTTAGAAGCCCAATTTACCTTCTCAGCCGCACCAGCTTTGCACATAGCCAGGGATACTCCAAGAATAGCATTGGCTCCAAGTTTACCTGAAAACAAACGTTAGGCCATTATTTCATGTTCGTGTGCTTTAAGTAGATGGTAATAAAACTTACTTTTGTTTTCAGTTCCATCCAGTTCGTTAACCATAAACATGTCAATCTCCTCTTGATTACTGGGGTGAAACTGTTTTTTGAGGAGAGCAGGAGCGATTATCTTGTTCACATTGTCAACCGCCTTTAAAACGCCCAAGCCCATGTAGTCAGATTTGATTTGATCTCTTAACTCAAGTGCCTCATGAATGCCGGTAGAAGCTCCACTAGGGACGCCCGCACGGAAAGTTCCTAGAGAAGAAAGTAATTAGTTTTAAAGCAGTTTTGGCGATAATCCGAAAACAAGTCATTGGGTAAATATACCCTTTCCGGTGACGACATCAACTTCAACCGTCGGATTTCCTCGACTATCAAATATTTGGCGAGCTTTGACGGAAATCAACTTCGGGGTGCTGGCACCGCCTCCAGCAGGTGCGCCCGCGATGGCGGGCTGTCCACCCGCGATGGAAGGAGAAGAGTAGATGGATCCAGTAACGCCCGGGCTAATGAAATATTATTTAAAAAATTCGTTTTGTTATCTTGTTACTACTGTCGGTTACATAACAAAATACAATACTACCACGGGGAGAAGAATGAATTTTTCAAGGACCATAACACCTGGAAGATCACAACTTTTTTCATGTTTTGTAAAAGCGTGCGCGGTGGGAGTTACGCGGAATTCACACTGATATACGCTTACACACTTGAGGTTAGCAAAAGTGAAAGATCCGGATCGTGATCTGAGGCAAATGAATTGCTCACCGGTGAGCAATTCAATTTCCTCAGCTTACACACTTGTTTAACTGTGATATATTAAAACAAGATAATTGCAAGTGCGTAGTGAAGGAAAATTACCTTGAACTCCGGATGGTGACATTGATGCTTTTCGTTATAATGGAGTTCTTCTCCTCCATCAAGCTACCGTTCTGAGATCTTGCGCGTTGGCTTGTGCTCGGTGTGCACTATGAATCGATATTCAGACGTTTGAATGAAGCGATCGATATTCCTCTAAGCCTAATCGCATAGAGCGAATTAGTCACGCAAACAGTTTTCCTTTGTATACTCATGTTAACAGGTTTTAAGTTGGATAAATGTATTTTCCTTGTCTTTGGACTCTTGTGAAACATTAAATTCTGAGGTATACGTGAAAAGTGAAATGGACTCTGAGATAGCATGTGTCAAACCCTTAAACAGGCATCAAAAATCAGTGTACTTAAACAGCATTTGTATGTAATTCCGTAAGATGTCTAAAAATGACAACAACAGATAACGAAATAACAGATATTTCTGTTTTGTAAAAGCGTTAACGATTCCGAAATCAGCTAATGCATTGGGAATCAAGAAGAAATGATTCCCTACTCCTGTTCTATTCCCCGATAGTTTAGGCCGCCTAGACATATCAATAGGTAGAGGACTCCAATTTTTTATGTGTACGTTCTTTGGATTTAAAAAGGAAGACCTGAGATTTTTTACTCAAATTTTTAATCCCATGTTAAATGAACGTGTGCAGAACGTGTCCAGTGTTAGAGTCCCAAAAACGAAGAGCAAAACGCAAAAACGCCAAAAAGTATCTCCTCGGGGCATCTCCAAACAAAAGTTGCACCGCAGTAGTCAAAACTGCAGACGCCGGTAACAGCAGGACAACGAAAACGAAGCCGCCGATAAGGGCAGACTCGGCTCCCACGGAAGATGTCTTAAGCGATGTCACAAAAAAATTACCTGGAGCGGAAGCCATATCACCTAAGCCTCTTCCTGTAAGTGACGGGATTTCTCTTTTGCCTGGAGACGATATACCTGGGTCATCCAATCTACTTTTGCCCTCTTGTTCTGGCAACTACACCGAGCGCACTACAGAGCACGTATCTGAATGCAAAGACATGAACCCGTTGGTAGAGGGGAGAAGGAAACACCATGACAGGAGTCTGAAGTCACAAGCCGCCCTGATGGGTTGCTCGGGACAGTCAGTAGACATCAAAAGTGTGTATCCAAGCGACGACTCCGTAAATCGTCCTCGCCCACATTCAGCGAATTCACCGGAAAGAAAAAGTAAGCTGGACCATGTTCGCCAGCAGTGCCTGGTTATTCAGGGTTTGGCCGAATCGAATGCAGTCAGACCTGAAGACCGTGTCCCAGAGGACCTTGCTTCTTTTCATGGTCTATTAAATCAGTTACTCCAGGCAGACATGGAAATAAAGGTTCTGAAAGCATTCCGGATAGGAAAAAGAGTGAAGACAGGGCAGCTACACAACCAACTCGCCCTTTCAAAATTATGCTGGAGAACAAAGAGCAAATCAAGTTCAATTCAATTCAATTCAATTATTTTATTAAAGACCCGTCGGGGTCCCATCAAAGCAAGTAAAAATAAATTTACATGCAAATTTTAGACGATGTAGGCAAAATCTGCACAAAGTGATCCTCTCTAATAAACCGACCTCATAAACACGCACAATTAGGTTTCTTATCAACCTGACTATTCATCGGCGGAACGGCTGAAACGCCGGGAACTTGTCTTGGATTTAAAATCAAGACTGGAGGGTGGCAAACAAAATCTG
>CACRXP010000398.1:51538-96656 GCA_902702965.1 Spirometra erinaceieuropaei | reverse complement strand
CCTTGTACTGTTTAAGATTTCCGCATGTACCTATCCCGCTGCTCTTAGTATACATATTTCGCACCACTTGAATTTTCCTACCGTCAGCTTGGATGAGATCGACGACCCGTTTAACAGCTCTCTTCAGATCAGCTTAGCCAGTAATGATATCTAGTGTTCCAAGTGAAGCCATGTGTGCTACCCTCAACGTCTTCGGCCGCTACAAACCTACCAATAGAAATAGGATCGTCAAACAATCTATGTACTTTTAAGATCAGACTACTGGCTGCCTGTTGGCGGTTTGTGAATATTAAGCGGTTATTCCGCAGTAGCTGATGGATTTCAGCTCAAATATTCATATCAAAATTTGGAGCATGCCTCAAAAGGCCCGTTTCGGAAGACTTACTCCAAGTTCGCGCATTAATTTCCTCGGAAATTAAACAAGGCAAGATCAGACTTCGTCTTTACCTGAGTAGTGACTCGCCTATACTTTTATTTTCCTCAAACTTCCCGAGAAAATTCTTGCACGCCTGTTAAACTGGACTGTCGGAAATTTAGGATGCCGCCAAAAATTAGTATATTCGCTTACATTTCTCCCTCCCTCTCTGCGTGTGGTTTCGCTTTCCCCGATCTTTCATCAGAAATGTCGATGTTTTCTACTGCATCGTGTTCTTCACGATATAGCTTATCCTCCATAACGAACGTTTTAGAGAAGTATTCGGGTCCATGTCGAGACGAGCATTGTAAGTTGTCGCTGTCTCGCTTACCACCGACCATTTTTAAGATTCCGTCTCGGCGTCTGAGAATTTGAGCTCCCGACTCATTGTCAGTCCCATTCTGTGTCTCCATCACGTAACATCATCAGGTGGTCATCTTACCTTTATGAAGAACATCTCTCTGAAATCTATACCCCCTCACAAATTAGTTTTGCTCCTGCAGATTTTTTGAATGTGAGGCTTCCCTTAAGTCTTTTCTCGGGAGCTTATTCTTCTCTGTCTAGTTAGTACTTTGCGATTTTCTTCTAAAACTTCCAACTCGGATGTCGTGGGTTTTATTATCAAGTTTTGGATGCGAAGAATCAGGTCGCCGGTGGACCTGAAGGCTTTGCCAGCTTTACATATTGCAGTTTTAAATTCCACGGCATATCTGGCCCCCAATTCAGACCATTAATGTCTACATTGTTTGCATTTTACCAATTGACACAATGTCAGATTTGCGTAGGACAGTGTCGTCCAGGTGCTAAAAGTAACTAAAGCTATTATAATGCTGACTTTTGACTGACCTCGTCTCCGGCAGCCCGCACGTTTCAAATTCGGCAAAAATGACTAGTTGACCAGAGAGCATATTTTACTATTGGTTTTCGCTGCCATCATAAGTTCAGAAATATCCTATAAAAACATGCCTAAAGTATACTTTCTTGTTGTTATTTGGTGGAAAATCACCTATTTAAATGATATACTTGAAGAAAGCTTATATTTTGCCTTCGAAAAAGTTTGTGTCTTCGAAAATTTTAAGGCCGTTAAAGGCTGTCAATGCTGCTGACAAAGTATGCAATGCTGTCCACATCCATTACAAAAATTTATGGACCCCAGATGATATCATAATATCGTAGAGCAGTGTGCGATTTTCGTTGCACAGACGGTACGCAATATGTAATTTAGTCCAGCTTAACTCAGTGTATTTAGGGACAACAGATAATGTCTTTGGTGATCCTATGAAAACGGTGCATAAGATATTAATAGTTAAACAAGCAGAGTGCTAAATGTCGTCAGGAAAATGTGCATTTTACACAGTCTTTTTAAAGTAAGAGGCTGAAACCGGTACATCCTCAGCTGTGAATGATATTAAAAAATAATCATGGGCACTAGTGGTAGGTGTATTCAAAGCGTTGGCTTGGTATAACAGAGCTGTCCTGTCCAGTTAAGCGGTGCTTTTCGAGTAAATACACATCCAGCCTATGTTCAAATATCAGTGTTAACTTTGTCATTACCGCTTTTTTGGAAAGTCTATTCCAAACACCGACAACTGACTGTGAAAACGAATACCTACGAACGTGCAGGTAGGATGGGGCTCCTCGAGATTTGGGGAGTTCTCACACAGTTTAGTCGTTGTGACCGAGGCGAAGAAATAATCAAAGTTTAGGGCACACCCGTTTCCTCAAAATCCGGTAGGTCCGTATGAGATCTCCTATGATCTGCTTGTACTCAAGAGGGAATAAGGTAAGCTCATCAAGTCTGCATCTGTGAGGTAAAGTCGCAAGGCCCTTCACAGTTTTATTCGTTCTCATTTAAATCGTTTCCAGCGATTTAAAGTCTTTTTTCGGCCAAGGCCGCCAGGCTTGGATTCCACATTCCAGTAGCGAAGGGATAATGATTCGGTATACTTTTCTAACTAACTCCTTATCTATATCTATACAAGTTCTTTAATGGCAAAGAGAACACTGGTTATCCTTTTGGAAGACCCACGGCATTGGATGTGGGCCCCAGAGATAACAGAATGGTGATCGCAGGGTCTTTTCGATTGGTTAAATTTGAAAAGCACCTATCGCCAAGGAGGTATTGGTGATCATCTCCATTTGCTCTCTGCTTCGTTTTGAGTCACAGTGCAACATACTTCTAAAGGTCAAACTTTAGCACCTATTTATCGGACCATTCACCCAGACAGTAAAGTTCTTCTTTCAGGGTCCATTCATCATTCTCGCAGTTGATCTCCCGCCACATTTTGATGCCATCAGCAAACAGGAATCCTTTGCAGTCCAGTTCATTTATCTAGCCATTAACATAGGTCAAAAAAGTACTGGTCCGAGCGCAGGACCCTGGAGTATTCCACTCGGAACTTGTGCTGGGGCTGATTTCTCACTTCCAATGCACACAGACTACGGCCAACCGATCAAGAAGTTCTAATAATAATAATGATAATAATTTTTTATCAAAGACCCGTCGGGGTCCCATCAAAGTTCTCTTCCCAGTCAAGCAAATCTCCTTTTATCGGAGTCTCTCGGATCTTACAGGGTAATCGGCGGTGTGGTACACTATCAAAGGCTTTCTTGAGGTCGGTGTAAACAACATTTACTCTTTTGTCTTTGTCTAACGATCGGAACAACTGCTCCGTTGAATGGAGTATGTAAGTTAAACAGGAGAAGTTTCTTCAAACGCCATGATGAGCACCATCAAAGAAATTCTTTTCTTCGAGGAATTTGGCAGTAGGTTTTCTGACTATTCTCTCCATAGACTTGCAGAAAATGATTGTTATGCTCACCGGCCTAAGCCCAGCGCAACAGCATACAGGATTCAAAACGATTCGGAAAATGGAAAGGTGTGATAAAAACGAAGGCAACCCTGTCTCGAAGTACTTAGTCTGCAGAAGACGTAATTCTTAACCGATTGAGTAGTGTTATTTTTGCATAGCTTCCATGATTTCTTGGACTTATATGGACATCGAAAATTAAGACCGTACAATCGTGCTGCTTAACTAGTCACTGTTTAGCCGACTGCAGTTTTCGCAGGCAGCCGGACAGACGCTCGTCCGAAAGCCAGCATCCTGAACCGACTAAAATAGCTTGAAAGTATACGACAAGATTAGCAATCTTCCACCCCACATAAGGAATGCATTTTGATTAAACGCATTTAAAACGTTCTTCAGAAACTGCAAAATCCGAGGGGAATTTTTCTCCTTTGTTGCCATATATATAGCACCAACATAATAAGCAAAACGGAGTTAACAATTCTGCACTTAAAAAAACGTTGTGCTGGGAATATCACCAACAAAAAGCGGCAATGGTTGTGTGGATGGGTTGAACTGTGATTGTGACATGTTTTCAGATGACATAAACATCTGGAAAGTCATCCAGAACGCTGCCGACGAGACCATCCTCCAAAAAGATTTTTGTCGACTGGACGAGTGGGCCCGCAGATGGCTCTTGTCCTTCAATTTGAACAAATGTACCATTCTGCGCCTCGGAAATCAGACCCTAGTATGTGGCAATACCATCTGAACGGAATGCCACTCCGAGATGCAGAAACGCAGAAACATCTCGGAGTCTGGGTTGCAGACAGCCTAAAGTCTTCTACACAATGTTGTAAGGCGGCTAAAGCCGCAACTTCAATGCTATACGCCATCAAGCGGGCATTCGCAGTTTCGATGAGGACTGCTTCTCCAAAGTCTTCGGCACGATTGTAAGGCCGCATCTCGAATATGCAATTTAGGCCTGGAGACCGTGGACGCAGCAGGATTCCAATCTGCTCGAAAGGGTGCAGAGGCGAGCAACAAAACTAATAATCGGTCAAGGTGCACTGCCATACGAAATCCGCCTAACTAACCTTAATCTCTATCCTCTGAGTTATAGGCAGTTGCGCGGTGACTTGATGCAAACTTTTTGTATCGTGCGTTGCTTGGACTGCGCCCTTCGGTGCGATGACTTTTTCCAACTCTCCGCTACAACTAACCTCCTGGGGCACTTCTTCAAACTACGTGTGTCACAAGGTAGATAGTGTGTGATAAAGTATTTCTTCTCCAACCGTGTCGTCGAACCGTGGAATAACCTGCCTGAGAAGATTGTTACGTCTCAATCTGTAGAGATATTTAAATGTCGTCTTGATAGACATGCTGCAGTAACAAGCGGACGATGTGACTTTTTAGCCATGAGACCAGTGATCTATGAGAATCCATGTCTGCATTACCCTAATGCGGTAATTTCTTCATATTTTTGCTTAATTTCTCGATTCCTTATGTACAGATAGGGAGTTCAAAGGCGGAAGCCTATTTCCATCAAATAGATAGATAGATAGATAATTTTTATTAAAGACCCGTCGGGGTCCCATCAAAGCAAGTTAAAATAAATTTACATGTGAGTTTTAGACGAGATAGGCCGAATCTTTACAAAATGCAATTCATATTTTTTGAATTATTAGTCCAATGAGAAACATGATGATTGAGGGGTGAAAAAAACTCCTTACTGAAAGTTAAAAATGATTTGATTAATTTTACAGGAGAAAAAATATACACTGACTGCGGATGCAGGTGTTTCACCCTTGCCAAAGGGATGTCGAAGGTGCAGGCCTATTACCCCCAAAAAGACTGACTGACTGAATGAACTTAGAGCGCACATTCTACACATTGAATACGGATTCGTCTGGATGAAGATATTTATGAGGAAGGAATTCCTCACGGTTTATATGCCACCTAATCTTTCAAGTGCAGGTAACGACTCGCCCACCTACTTGACCAAGGAGACAAGCCATAGAGAAGTTCTTGTCGTTGAAGCTTTCAAGCCATCTGCATTAGACTGAGAAAATCTGGCAGATGTCACTGGATCTAACTGCTTTAAATACAAGCTGATGGACCTCATAATCGAATTAATTCTCTCGCAAAATGCAAATACATAAACAAGATTAAATTAGAACCACAGAGTCGGCTGCCTGGACCTGCTTTTCCCGAAAGACTTATCTAACGTTGGCGAAGTGCATTTTAGTATATCACTCGAGAAGAGTGACATTACTCACTTCTGCGGGATTACCCGCTCAGTTCTCGGGCTCAATAGAGAACGGATGTGCAACGAAATATACGGAAGGTAGATTTCAATACTATTCGGAATAATCTGATGTCTATGAACTAAAACATGGACCCAGTTATAGCACTTAGGGATGACAGTGTGCGCATGACTAGCTGGAAAGGGCACGAATGTGGAACGCATGATTCACTTCTTTGCTTCTGTATTTACCGAGGAGAAGCGGTTTCAGATTTGCAACTTCAACAGTCATGATACGAAGATCAGTCCAGTGCCTAAATTTATAGCCCTCCCACCAGCCATCGTGGAAAAGAGCTGCGGACTCTCGAAGAAACTAAATCATCAGGCGCGGAGAGTATACCGGCTGTTATAACCATGATAAGTACGTGGCCCTAAAAATCCGTACTATCGGCTCATATCTTCCATCCTTCAGTTGAATTAAGGATACCGTTATCCGGACCGAGGACAACAAACATCTGCCTGGCATAGAAGGGCGGAGATCGATCCAACGTCATAAATTGTCTTCCCATCAGTTCTACCTGCATCTATTTTAAAGTAATGGAAACCATACTTAAGAAGGCAACTATGAAATCCTCAGTGGAAAACCATTTACACTCAGGGTTCCAGTACGTTTTCAGACAAGGCAGTTATTGCTCTTTCAGCTCGTCACTCTCGACTGAGCAGTGGACTATTGCAATGGACGAGGATTTAGGGCTGACTTCTTCTACACTGATTTCAGGAAGGCCTTTTACAGCCCTCCACACAAACTTCTAATCTACAAACTATTCGAATTTGAAATAAGAGGCAAACTACAGCCATGGATCTCAGATTTTCACACAGTGAGACTGCAAACCATATGCGTTGGTACCTCAAAGTCAACCCCTCCTCCGTTTTAAGTGGTGTCCTCAAACCTTTTCTCTTCCTGGTCTACATCAACGACCCTATCGATCACCTGGGTCTCAGCGCCGCCACGATTTCTGACGATGTCTAACTCTGGAGAGCTATCAAGTCTGACGCAGATAGGCACGCACTCCAAGAGAGTTTTAACCAAATCAGCAGCTGGTCTGCCCTTTGGATTCTACCTTTTTACGTCGGAAACTATGTGGTCATGAGAATCCGTACCAGAAGGGGCGACAGGAAAGTTGATACCTTCGGACGCCTTTTGGATAGGCGGCCCTTTTAAAGTATTAAGAATTAAGAGGACCTGGTGGTTCTAATAAAATCCTCGCTTAAACTATCGTCACAGTGCTTAAGTGCAGCTAAATCGCGACACAGGTCCTATTCACGTTGAGACGTGGGTTATTATGGATTGATGAGGAACTGTTCAGCAACACCTACAGGTCGTTCTTTTGGTTTCACTTGGATTAGGCCTTGTAGGCCTGGCGCCCGTGGCTGAAGAATGATTATCAACTCCTGGAGCAAGTGTAAGCGAGGACTACAAAAATCATGGAGGAAATAGTTGATCTGCCCTTCGTAGTCAGATTGGCCTAACTTTATTTGTTTCCTCCAGTGAACAAGCACCTGCGCGGTGACCTCATTTAAACATACCAGACTATAAGAGACTGTGGATTTGCCCTAGCTTTTGGTGACTTCTTCGAATTGACTGGGACAGAACTTCTGCGAGTTCGTCCCCTTAGATCTCAAAGGAAGTTGACCCATAGAGACGTCCGACGGAGTGCTTTCTATCATAGCGTCGTTGGAGTCTGCAACGGACTGCCTTGTGCGGTCTTAATTTTAGACACTGTAAAGGCATTTAAATACGTACTACAAACGCATTTTCTGAGAAACAGCTGTACATATAATCAAGATTGTATCAGTTTTGGAAGTTTGCGCTTGGTTCACACATACCGATGAGTGTACACGTTTCAGAATTACTTTCGAAAATATTGATTCTACTGATTTTTGTTTAAGAGTAGGAAGCCTAAATCCGAAGGCTTTTCATCTTTTTAACGCCTTGGAGGAGTCATGAGAATAGTTAGGAGTAAACGCGCCTTGTCCTATTCAGCCCGTCTCACGAATCGGGACCTCTTTCGTCGGAGTTATAGACAACTGCGCGGGAACCACTTACAGGAATTCGGAATCGTGAAGGGATTGGGCCGCAGCCTGGCTTTTAAGGACTTTTTGAATTTGGTAGCACGGTCAGAGTCCGAGGTCACCCTTTTCTGTCAATGTAGTCAAGCCATGTAATGCCATGCTCTCACTTGTTGTGATGTCGTCACCGATGGAAAGTTTTAAAAGAAATTGTCAAAAAATTGTGTTTTGAAATGAGCAAGAACAATGAGATATTAAATGAAATCCTTTAGTCTAACGCCCGATTTGTTACAGTTTAATAGGCTTACATCGTTTCTCTGCATATTGCACCCAAATTTACGTCGTGGATATGGTAATTAAAGGCTACGCCCATTTCACTTAACAAACTTAATTGAACTGACGTAAAAAGAATGTCATGGACATTAGTAACTATAAGATGACAGTAAGAGAACCACTGGCAAACGGACAATGGTGGATTTGGCATCTCTGGAGATACAATTACAAAATTGTAAATAATTATTAACATCATCGCTGTTGACATATAAACACACAAGTTCCAAATGCTGTCTTCTTTCTATGCACATGATTACAGTTATATTTCTCCGATTACTAATATCATAGGGCAATCGCACTTCCCAGGAGTGTCCTATGTGGTACTCGATACATTTTTGCGTAGAAGAGAAAGGCCAATGTCGTAAAGGGTGTTC
The DNA here is from genome assembly GCA_902702965.1 of Spirometra erinaceieuropaei. NCBI lineage: Eukaryota > Metazoa > Platyhelminthes > Cestoda > Diphyllobothriidea > Diphyllobothriidae > Spirometra > Spirometra erinaceieuropaei. The sequence goes on along the minus strand of CACRXP010000398.1, from coordinate 88,433 downwards.
GAAATTTAACCAAATTCCTGAAGAACATTGGGCTGAAGATAAAACACAGGACCCTTTGAACCGCCATGAGTGTGTAGTCGGTTAGGGTTTACCCAGACTCCGAAGGAAATTTCTGCCACTGCATCCAAATGTTCAGCCTTGCTCTGGGAAGCTTGTCAGATATGTGTTCCAAAACATCACTGCGTAAATGGGATCCTACTAAATGATTTGGAGACACACAATGATTTAGGTGTCTAGAAAACTCCGACCTTTCTGCTCTCTGAACGCCATAAAAGAGCGGTCTAAAAGGCAACGAGCATCCTGCACCGAATTGGGTGTGCTATTGTAGTTTTCCCCTGGACTCTTTCAGCAGATATTGGGTATGTTCGTTAGACTACATTTAGCATACTGAGTGCCAGCGTGGGCTGACGGGCAAAGAAAGACAGCGACCTCATGGGGGGGATGCAAGGAAGGACGACGTGGCTTGAGGGCGGACTTAAGGCACCGTTAATCATGCTTGGCTTATTTCCCATATCTTACAGACCACTGAGGTGCAACCGGCTTTTGACAGTATCCACAGGCACGTCTGTCCACTTAAACTTGAAGACTTCTTCCAGATTGCAAATGCGAGCCATCTGGGCGGTCATCCGTATGGAGTCAAAGTCGAATGTATGCCCGCAGACGAACAAACGTTTTCCTTCAGCCAGGGGGTAGTTTGACCACCGAACTGAATTCCGAGCGAAATTTTACCTCCTGATAATAGGGCTTTATTCCAAAGGCAATTTGACTGTTTACTTTTCGGTAAACAAGCCTTATCCCACAGAACGCTATGGCCAGCTATGAATTTCACCTACTGTTTTTTTCACTCATTGTTATTCTTTATGCTTTACCTCACTGCATGTCTGACGTGAAATGTCCCCGTTAGCCTTGCGAGAGAATAAACTTGACACTTACTGCACACAAGTGCATTAATAAGGTCCTCGAGGGCTCCGCCCGTAACCATCGAATGCATACATAACGCATTTTATGCCTCCTATTTTTTGCAACCCCACAAATTAGCATTCCTTTTCCTGGATCCTGCCGAATGTATTTCCAAACAATGCTCTCTCTTTAGTTGGTGGTAATATCCCCGCAAAATTCAATCCACAACAACTTTGTTTTCTATTTATTGCTTCTTCACAACAGCATAATTTTATACCAATAGCTCTGCCTTTTTTATAAGTAGCAATGAGCGGAACCTACATCTTGGGAATACGTTCAGTATTATCTCTCTCAGCGCAAGACCAGTCGTGCAAAAGATGTCTCAACTAAGAAGTGTGGCCTTTGAGTCTGACCCAGATGTATTGTGCATTACAGAATCTTGGGCTCACTCTTTAATTCTAGACTCGGCACGCGATATAGACAGCCTCAGTTTATACCGCCAGGATCGTGTCGAAGGACGCGGCGGTGGTCGCCTTCTTTTTCATCAGAGCCTCACTTGCACTGTCGCCTTATGACCTGAGCATTTCTCTATTCTCTGGAAAATTATGTTTCGATTCAGCAATCCTTCCACAAAATAGGAAAGCCTTAGTCAGATGTGCATGTAATCCTCCTTATTACTCCAGAAATGAACTCTTTGAAAAATCGCAGAGACTTCTTTCGATATCAGGATCATCGTAGGAGATTTTAATTTGCCAGAAATTAACTGGCACACACATACTTCCTCTCCTAAATTCCAGAGGCTTCTGGAAACCATTCAGTTTTCAAACGAGTCTCAACTAGGCCACTCTTCGCCCAGAAACGATAGTGTATTAGATTTAGTTTTTACTAATGACATTTTCCCTCTATCTCTGGATTTCCATCGTGACATTTTTGCAAGTGATCACGCATGAATTTATTGTCACATCCCAGTCAGCATTTCCGCAAAGCCAACAGTACAACGTAGCATTTTAACTCTGCTAATATTAACAAGGAATTAGTAAATAACTTTACAAACACTCTTGATTGGTACAATATTTTTACGAATAATGATCTAAATTTTTTTAACAATTTATTACAACCCGTAACAGAAGGTCTTCTCGACCTAATCCCATGAAAGACGTTAAATCGAGTGCCACTTCCTCCGCTGTCTCACACTTTCTTAAAAACAGACTTAAAAAGCTACGGAAGCAGTTTAAAGATTCTTCTGTGAGAACATTATCAGTTCAGCTATGAATCATTGAAATATTTGAATTAGCTTCGAAAATGAGGTTCTCGCGAAATAGACGTAGACAGTCTTTACCTATTAATGACGTGAATTCTTCTAAATCAGTTGCTCAGATCTTCCGTCAAAGATCATCTGCTAAATCCCACCTAGTCATTCAGCCTTTGCTTAGTCCCAACGATGCTTTAATTAAAGAGGAGTTAGACAAATCAGAAATGTAAGATTCATTCTTCGCCAAAAATTTCACCATTGAAACTAACCCAATCCCTTTAATTCCTCCGTTGTCTGATGCTTCTCTTAGCATCACTAATATTCCTGTATTTGAGTCTGGCTGCCGTTCTGACGTACAGAACTATCGAGGTGTCCATAAAGCACCTTCTCTCGCTGAAACCTTTGAAAAATTATCGCTGTATAAATTACCGACTTTTGCATAGCCAATCAAGTTATTAGCCTTTCCCAGCATGGTTTTTTACTAGATCGTTCTTGTGAAACATGTCATCTGTCGTTTCTCAATCTACTTACCTCTCTTCGTAATGACCACCTATCTGTTGTCGTTATTTATTTTGCTCTTAGTAAAGCCTTTGACAAAGTTCCACATATAAGACTCTTGGTTAAATTGGAAGCTATGGTATACTTTCTTTTGGAATAACCTTCCAATAAATATAAGATCTTCAGAAAATCTACACACCTTTAAGAGAAGGCTACGCCTTTATCTGAATACTGACTCGATTAAACTTTTATTTTCCTCATCCTTCCCAGACAACTTTTTCAATGACGCTGAGAAAGGGCCACCGAGAGTTTAGCATGCCGCCATTAAATTTCCCTATCTGTTCACGTTTCCTTCCTTTATGAGTAGTCTCACTACCTAAGATCCCTCACCAGAAATGTTAATTATTCCAATTTTTTCAGTTAATGCATCGTGCCCTCACAGAATGCGCACCATCGATGCTCTTGACGAAACCTTCTGTATTCGCCATATATTAGTAGTCTGGTCGCATCTCCCTTACCCCTTCCTCGGTTGGACTCGGATGAATGTAACCGACCGCATCTGTGTTCCTATCGCCTCGAGACTGATTTTCATCGTGCCCTCACAGAATGCGCTCCATCGACGCTCTTGGCGAAGCCTTCTATGTTCGCCATATACTAGCAGTCTGGTCGCATCTCCTTTCCCCTATCCTCGGATGGACTCTGATGAATGTAACCGACCGCATCTGGGTTCCTATCAGCTCGAGACTGGTTTTCAATTTCGCCACTTATTTATCTTATTCAAGGCCACATACAGGCCAGTCCTGACCGACCCGCCTACGTACCATTTTATGAAATCCGTTACACAATGTCATATACAGCTGGCATTTATTTCGGCCATGTTGATGTCGGACTATATTCCATTCTGTACCGCCACATGCAGGCCAGTCCTCCCTGCACTTTTCTGAGGCTATTTTTTGAGGGACCCCGACGGTTCTTTAATAAAAATAATTGAATTTAATTTAATTGGAAGCTATGGGAATACGCAGTCCACTAATAGACTTTCTCAGGTCATACCTGTATAATCGTAAACAACAGGTTTTGGTGGTATCTTCACTTTCCAGTGAAAGCCCTATTATAAGTGATGTCCTACACGGTACCGTTTTAGGTCCTATTCTGTTCTTCCTTTACATAAATGATATTTCAGCAGCAGTTAAACATTCTCAATCATTTATTTATGCTGACGATCTCAAATGTGTATATTCTTTCAAAAAATCTACGAGCCTTCATTGCCTGGAGCAAATCCATGCTGACTTGCTTGCTCTCTCAGCTTGGGGCTCAAAACGGCTAGTGGAATTCTCTCCGTCTAAATGTCGCTATATGTGTGTTGGACCTGATAGGCTATCCCGACCAGTGGTCTATCAAGGCATACCTATGACTGAATGTACCACCATCAAGCATTTAGGTTTAAGCTACACTAATAATCTTGATCTCTCGCCACACGCTGACAGAATTACAGCCAAAGCAGCCCAGATTTGTGGCTTTATTTCTTACAATTTCTATCTTCCTGAAATTAAATTAAGGCTCTATCTTATGTTTGTACTTCCCATTCTCGAGTATTGTTGCCCATTCTTTGGTTTGATGAATGAAGCCAGTCGTTTAAAAATTAAAAATGTCCAAAGACGCTTTTCTAAAAAACGTTTAGATAAGGAACATCCAAATATCTCCTACTCAGATAGATGCCAGCTAATTAACCTGAAATTTTTATGGGTTCGAAGACTAGATGCAGGCTTCTGTTTCCTCTTTCGCATTAAAAAATATTTCAAATCTTCCTCGGATTTCAGCACTTACCCCTAGTAGTCGCCCATACAATCTTCGCCATTCTTCCTTGATTATACCTCCTCCCGCTTCCTCCACCTCTAGGCGCTCTCTTTTTTCCAGTTCGAGGTATGCTTTCCTCTGAAATAACCTTCCAATAAATATAAGATCTTCAGATAACCTACATACCTTTAAGAGAAGGTTGCGCCTTTATCTGAATACTGACCCAATTAAACTTTTATATTCCTCATTTTTCGCAGACAACTTTCTCTATGACACTGAGGAAGGGCCACCGGGAATTTAGGTCGCCGACATTAAATTACCGTCTCCGCCCACATTTCCTTCTTTTGTGTGTAGTATCGCTCCCCAGGATCCCTCATGAGAAATGCTATTTTTGATTTTATCGGTTCTTGTGGTCATCTCCTCATTCCGGCCCCAAGCGCCCTATCGACGTCCTTGGCGGAAACCTCTGTAATCGCTACTTACTAGTAGTATGGTATCATTTCCCTTGCCACCTCCTCGGCGGGACTCAAAGATGACTGTGACCGAGCGCGTCTGGGCTCCTCTTGTTTCACCACGTTGATACTTTGACGTAAATGGCCTCATCCGGCATATAAATTCTGCCATGATTATGTCCGTTTCGACCCTTTCACTCAACACTGCATGCAGGTCAGTCCTGCCTACCTTGCATACATATCCTTGCATGAAGTCCGTTATACACCGCCACGCGCAGACCGGTCCTGCCCACTTTTTATGAATTCATGAGCGACAGTTTTTTTCTCCTATAATGTTAGTCCAGCCATATTCATTTTGTTTATGTCATCGGAGTTTTTTTCACTTTTCGCTCATCATTCTTCGTAACACACTACTTGTTAAATGACTACGAATTAAGTATTGTATAAAGTCTGTCTACCTGTTCTAAAATTCATGTAAAAATGTATTCTTACTTGCTATGATAGGACCCCCGGGTCTTACATAAAAATATTAGCATTATTATTATTATTTTAAGACCATCTCAATAAAAAACTTACGCAAACGAGAAAGCAATCTGTCATGCACAATTTCGGAGAAGATAAATGGCCGGAGAATGCACCCGATTAAATGGTCTTTGGCTGCAAACAAGGGACATAATTTAGCCATATAGACGCTAATGCAAATGACACGTTTCCAGGCCTACTGTAAAAGAATTTAATATCTTCCCGGAAAGTGAAATATTTCTTGGTTCTTGGAAAGAATTACACATCCCTTTTTTCCTAATAACTGCCGTAAAATGTAATTTTAGGACTTTCAGACAGTAAGCATTTTTCAAAGCCGCATCGAAAATTCGGGACTACTCGAAAATAAGATAATGCGTCATTTAACGGATAACAACCTATTCATCGCCATTCAGCGTAGATTCCTAATGGTTCACTTTAATGATACATGTGTTGATTACGTTTTACAATCAAGCGCTGAGAACTTTACTATTTTAGCAGTTTACTTCGGTTTCAGTAAGGCATTTGGGCCCATGGGCAATGCCTTTATTCTTTAGAAACTTCTAATTTTTGGAGTGCGCGAAAACTGTTGAATTTGCTCTCCTTGTACCCGGTCTCTCCCATACAGCGCATTTGGTTCTCATAAACTACCTCTAACCGAATTAATCGCCTGAAAGTCTAAAACTTGCCGCATTAGAACATGCATTTGTAAAATGCACGGTAGACCGAGCTTAGAAGGCCATTCGTTTCTTTAGACTTTTTTGCAATGGCGATAAGAAGAAAGTACGATCATCTTTATGCCAAAGGGTTTTGACTTCTGAAGACTGGAATCTGACTTAGCGGGTACGTTTTTGGCCCACCAGCTTTGGTCCTTTGTGTAATTTGCCGATTGTAAGAAAGACTCGTTTTACTATGTAGGTTTCTAACTTGCCGTAATTTTAACTCAGTCAATATTTTGAAACATCCTGGCGCAACAGCCAACGCAAGGCCTTCTTATTTCTTCTTCTTCTGGCACGTACACTAAATATCGCCATTTCATTTCTGTTAATGCATTTTTTTACCTAGAACAAGTTACCAGAACGTAAACTTTTCACAAAATTAATCTTTCTTAAAAGGAATGTATCATTAGTCTTCAGTATTCGGGTAAATTTAAACAGATTTTAACTTCGAATCTACTGGATCCATCTCCATGGCGATGGAATTCATGGTAATTACCATCTTGGTCTTATCTTACCTCGATTGTACCGCTAATGACTCTGAAGTCTGTAGCAGAAAGGCAGATGGTGTTTGAATATTTTTCGGGTTACTGATAGGCTGCCCTTGCGATGGCCGTCCCAGTCGCCAGGGTCCCAGCCGCAGACGGTGCTCTACTGTCTTCATGCCTCATTCCCCTTCGGCAAACTTTTTGTGCTATTCGGAATGTGAAACACCGCACCGTCAATCGACGATCAGATGTTGTTTGTCCAGCGTTTGCAAGTTATTCCAGGCACTTTAAACCGCATCTTGGGAGGACTGATTGCTGAAAGAACCTTATTCGCTGAGAGCATAAAACGCAGAATTGCATAAAAGTATGAATTGAGTGTCTGCCTTTATGGTCAAATGGGTGAGGGGTATTTGCTTGCCTGGCATGCTTACAAAGATTCACTATGAGCTCTCCCAGATTCATTTGGAGCTCAGATTAATTAAATCCGCATGCAATAACCTGGCAATGAACAGCCATTCACTTTTAATGCAGTCTTGAAGAACTTCCGTTCAGTTATGCGGATATGGAAACGGCGACTTGGATCTGTACCTCACATTACGAACTCCGACAATATCTGCAATGATGCTCTGGTTCTTACCTCATCTACCTTATCCTTGGCCAAGATCCGACTGTCACTGTATGCGTTGGGGACGGCATTGCTGTTCTCAATCGGTGTGTGCGCCTAAATCTTATCGAGCACACGTGACGTAGAGTGGTGAAATGCTCTCCAACTCAAACCACCACCTGAATCGCCTACAGTCACATCGAGCTGAGGCCTAATTCGCAGCTCATACGCCTGTATTCTCTCCTCCAATGCCGTTTTCATTTGCGAAGACCGAGCTGATGGGTGCTTCATCCTTCTGGCACTGGGTCGATGCTCTCTTTACTCACAGCACGCGAGCACGGTTTCAGTGCGCACATGGTAAACCCCCCCCCCCCACCACCCACCCCACTTCCTCCCAGATCAGCTGTCATTATTTCTAAGAGAAGCACCTCGGCTGACATGAGTCTGCTCGAGAAGACACGCAGAAATATCTGGCAGGCACATTGGATTGCCAGCGATTTGTGAATGATGGGTGTTGCTCATCAAATTAGTCCTTTGCTTCAGTTGTGCGTCTTAACTCAATTTAGCGGACTGCTGACAAAGCTCTGTTTATGAAAAATGCTGTCATTACTCCCGTGAGTTCAGAAGACATCTGAAAGTGTCTTTTTGTTATAAGACAAGGTATGCAGCGACCTACCAGTATTTGAATGTAAGAGGACATGCTGGAATGACAGTTATTCGTGTAGCCAGGTTTTCAAGACGAATCTCATTGTTGGGTGTATTAAGCTAGGATAATTTTAGAAAGATTCCAGATAATTCTATTTGGCGGTATCTAGTGCGTTATGTCTACCGAAAAAACCGATCATAATCGACTGCCTATCGCTACGGGAATAAATAATGCAGATGAAACAAAGCCCCATTGATAGACTATAAATTTAAATGCATCTCACTTGATTACCACGATGGTTGCCCGTTTAATTATGTTTCATAGGCCTACATGCGAAAAGTTTGTATCAGTGTTTCTTTAGTTTATCTCACATTCAAAGTACCTTACTTATATCTCATCCACACTTCGTACTTTTTTCCATTTCACTAAAGACATGAATTTTGCAGTTGGTGAAGGGAACACGAATCAGGTTACTTCGAAGGATGTCGAAGTCCAGCTTTTCGTGTGGCAAACAGACGTCCCACATGATTGCTGCCGACGACAAAAAGATAAGAAGAAAATTAAACGGCGACGGTATAGAGAAGGACCCCACTTGACTGTCAGTAGACTGTGGATCGTGCCATACGTGATTTATGGTAAAAGGAGTTTTATGGGTAGGGCAGCACGCTAGATAGTAAGCTGACAAAATGAAAGAAAGCACAGAAATTGCCTGGATTTATACCAAAAGTATTATCCTACGCTATTGTACGACAACGGAAATGGGAATGGTAATTAAACCACAAACAAAAAGTAAAACTCATAAAATACGAATTTTAAGTTAAGGTGTGAAGTCGTGGAAAGTAATCGTTGTTGACAGTGCAATTTCTGCAACAGCCTGCAGGTGTGTGCCAAGGCAAAACCCCATATGACACGATCCACAGTCTACTGCCAGTTAGGTGGGGTCCTTCTATATACCGTCGCCAATTAAACCAATGCTAGAAGATTGTTCCACGTCACTAAGGATGACAGGAATCTTGCTGTTTCGTGAAAAAAACGCGAATCAGGTTATCTCAGGTGATTTTGGCACTGACTTGATATTTTGAATCTAGTCATGGAAGTGCTTGATGGTAACATTTAAGGAGATTGCTGTGGTGACATCCATACGCGTAATTGTACTTGTACTTGATACGGCTGCGATCATGCCTGATCTAGCCGGCTTCGATGATGTCCCGAATTGTACCTCTCCACGCGTGACGATCCGCGGCAGCAGATCTAGACAGCTCAACCCATTCCCTTCGCCAACGACGGAGACCGAATACCGAAGGTCCAAGAACCACCTCCATGTCTTGACGGACAGTGTCGAGCCAGGTTTTGAACTGACCCCCTCTTCGACGCCTCCAATGGGGCAACGGTGCCGGGTCGAGGGCAGTAACACTGAGCTCCTGAGGTGGACGACGAAGAACATGCCTGAACCACCTCAGTCGTCTTTCTTGGATGGCCTGAGTTATCCTCGCGATGTTGTCGCAGCGAGCGCGGACTATCTCATTTGAGACGAAGTCGGTTAACTTCACTCGAAGGATGATCCTCAGGCAGTGGTGGTCAAATTCCTCCAGTTTTCGCTCATCCGCCACGCGCAAACCCCCGCATTCGCAACCGTAGAGAAGGACAGACCGGACAGATGCACGGTACACGCGAATCTTAGTGGCGATGGAGAGGTCACGTCGGTTCCACAGGCATTTCCGAAGGCTTGAAATAATCCAGCGGGCAGCATCGATTCGGGAGACGATGTCGTCCTTACTCTGTCCATTAGGCAGCAGCCGCGCCCCGAGGTATTTAAAACTGTCCACTTCTTCAAGTTGACAGCCATCAATCCCCAGGGGTGCCTTCTCCTGGTCAGGAATGCAGCTTGAGAATACTTTGGTCTTCCCAGCGTTTATGGACAAACCGACTGATTAAGCGACCTCGTTTACTCGTGACACCAAAACTTGAAGCAAGTAAGGCGATATCATCGGCATAGTCGAGATCAGTCAGTCGATGTCCGGGTGCAAATTCAACGCCGTCACTGTCGCGTAGGGCCCTCCCGAGGATCCAGTCAATAGCGTGGTTGAACAGTATGGGTGACAGGATACAACCCTGTCGGACGCCAGACCGAATACCGAACGGTTGGGAAAAATTGTTACGGACCAGGACTCTCGCAGTAGTGGAACGATAGTAGGCCTTGATCATGGCGATGATTTTTGCCGGTACACCATCTAGCGCCATTATCCGCCATAGAGACTCACGGTGAACGGAATCGAACGCGGCGGCAAAGTCAACGAAGCAGACGGCCTTCGGTTGTTGGTAGTTATGGCGAAATTCGATTATGCGCCTCAGTGTGAATATCTGATCCGCGCATCCACGTCCATCACGAAATCCGGCTTGGTTGGGCCTCGTCCTTAAGTCACGCACAGCCTGGAATCGTCTGGGTAGGACAATAGCGAAGATCTTTGCAGCAACGTCGATGAGACTTATGCCGCGGGAGTTCTCGCATCTCGTCTTATCTCCCTTCTTGAGGATAGGTACAAGGATGCCTAAGCCCCAGTCATCAGGAACAACCTCGTCTCTCCACGCTCGTTCAATCACCTCATGGAGCCAGGGCGCCAGAGTGTCGATACAAGACTTAAAGATTTCAGCGGGTATACCGTCCTCTCCGGGTGCCTTATTGTTGCGCAACTTTTGTATGGCATCGGCGATTTCTTCCTCGGAGGGGGGATCGTTTGGCACCGCATAGGTAGGAGAGGGAAGAAACTCCGCTGAGGAGGAGAACAAGGGCGACGTAGGTTGGGTATCGAAGTTGAGGTGGTGCTCAAAGCGCTCACGCCAGCGCTCGACTTTGGCCGAGTTGTCAGCAATAAAGCCGCTGTTCACATCGCGAACAGAGTCACTCCGTGTAGAGGGCTTACCGCTAACTTGGCGGATCAGACGATAGAGCTTTCGAGTGTCACCAACGTTCGAGGCCTGTTCCATGGATGTCGCGTAGACCAATAACCTTTTTCTATTAACCTCGAGACCACTAAGCCTACTACAAAGTAAACATAAAACCACCCATGAATAAACAATATTTACTCAAGATTTTGGATCCATGACTGATCAAAAACAGCAACAGAATGAAGTTGTGGACGCACATTGGGACCAGTGTGCATCGGTACCACTGAACGTCGTGCCTCACTTTCTTGGCCCAGCCGCAGTCGCTTAATGCCCGGAGAGCAAAAACGCCTTTGACCGGCTATCCCGGACGTTGGGGCTGTAGCCCCTTTCAAGGTCTACAGCTGAAATGTTGCAGAATGGACTTCCTCAGTGCTTGGGAAGACGAGGCACTTTCAATTGTCAGTCGTTTATTTTCAGCTTGCAAGCAGTAGAAGGGACCACGAGTTAACATCAAAAACGCACACGTTCACATTCGAATGCCTGCAGCTCCACAAGTCGCGAAGGGGTCTCCAGTGGGCACCTCGGCGAGCAGATCCAAGATCTCACGTCATTGCCGTGATCAACTGAGTCCTCCGGTGCAGTATGAGACTCTACTGTTCTTCCTGAGGCTCTATCCTCGTCGCCTTCAATTTTGAAATAATTTTAACAAAAATTCTACTTTAAAAATCCCAGAGAAATGGGGTTAAGTTAGAATATTCCACAATGGAGTAGCACAGCTAACTCTAGTGCCAGGGAGTTTGATAAACCTCGAAATGCATGTCAAATTGCATTTGCACCTGGTGTCAGATGCAGGCACTTTGATCTTTACATCTTGCAAATAGGTCGCCCAGTAGGATGGCACTACAGGCATGCACGAATTCCTCTCTGATGAGCTGTCACGTGAGTAAATACGCTCGTGTACGCAGAAAACGTTTTAACTTAACAACTGAACGTCACTGGTAGATGACTGCATCCATCAGACCTGTTCTCCCACGTACTGTTGAGAAGCCTGTTTCATAGACCTAACTAATCAATCACGTCAAAGTAAACTTCAAGCTCGTTGTAGCAGTGGATCTGTCAGCAAACGGCTTCGGCCAACTTGCGAAACGTTTTCTGCCGCGTGAGTGAAATAAAGACGAAGCAGGCCACTGGATCAACACGACGTTCCCGTCTTCATTCGTCCTTATTTAAACATCAGAATCCTGCGTGAAATTATACAGCAGGCGAATCTGTGCGTGTAGTAGCCAAATTGACAAATTGGAAGACGAAATGTGGGCAACTCCGACGCTACCATCCTAAGGCACATGACAGCCATGACGATTTAATTCGAGAGTCTTCCAACATCCGGCAAAAATAGGGGACATGTTTTCGCGAAATATCGAGTCTGTAACGAGCTAAATTTTTCATTTGTAATGGTAGGGTACTTTGATGATATAAGTACACCACAAACCACACGATTACCTCCGGTTGTCTTTACTTGGTTTCCGTTTGCTTGCAGAATTTGGCTACGTTATTTTGGGTGAGCTGGGAGGCAATTAGGGGTTGACGACATTTCTCCTGATTGCTAATGTTTGGTCGGCCATAACCGCCCAAACTCTCCTCCCCATTTGCCCGACAATGCTGTTTCGCCGGCATCCGTACCAGACTTGTTCAACGACGGTTACTCACATCGTAAAAATTAACGACTGAAAAGTGAACGACCAAGAAACCCTTGGAACAATTGCAAACACTTGCAGTGTATTCGATAACAGATACTTTGTTGGACAAATAGTAGCATAACAAATACAGTCTATGTCTACCGTCTTTTGCTGTCTGCGGTTATGGGCCACAGAACGCATCCGAAAAATCGTAGGAATATCGTTCTTGCTCCGCCGACCGAAACTCATTCTCTTCAAACACTGCCCAGATCTGACAAAAGCATTGGTTTCTCCAACATACTCCTTCTCCACCCTCCCTGATGTAGTATAATTGCCATTCATATTAACGTACAAAAATGTGAATTTATGCTTTATTACGGTTATGCATCATGTAGGTGGATGAGCATCTCCCTCGGTGATTGACACACTTGATCCAGAGTAAGGCACCAAAATATTTGACTCGCAGCAAAGCGAAAGACGTTTTGATCGGCTATTCCCAATGTTCGCATTGTAGACCATTTCGATGTTTTCAAATATAAAGTGACAACATGCATTTCGACAGTTCTTGAGAAGATGAAGCGGGTTCAATTGCCAGTCGTTTATTTTAAGCTTGCAAATAGCAGAAGAGAATCCGAGTTAACATGAGTAAACGCATGCGTTCACATGCGAATGCCCGCAGCTCCTCGAATATCCGCAAGGGTTTCCACTGGGCTCTTCGTCGACCAGATCCAAGATGTCAAGTCATTGCCGTGATCAACTGAGCCTTCTGGTGCAGTTAGGGCCTCTACCGTGTTTCCTGATCTCCCATCGCCGCCTACAAATTTGAAAAAATTCCCATGCGTATCCATCTTAAAAAGGTCCACAGAAAATGAGCCAAATCAGAAGATTAACAGTAATCACAATAATCGAAGCACTGCTGCTCAACCGTATAAAATATGCCGATAATGGTATCAAATCGCATGAGAGAAAAAATGCACTTAATTATGCGTCACCTCAAAACAAAGGGGCTTGACTTACCACCGAGGGCAAAGAACGCGTCGCGGGTGGTGATAAGAGAGAAAAATGAACGAGGCTGTTTCATCGCAGCGAGGTCCGTCCACTGACCGAGCGGACATCTGTTATCTGGGGGAGAAAACATCTCCACAACGTTGACTTTCTTGTTACCATCAAATCCACCGGCGGCGATGATTATCCCTCTAAAGTGTGTTGCTGAGAGAACTGCGCGCGCAATTCTCATGGGGGCAGCTCGTAGCCAAAATTCGGCGGTGCTGGATGAGGTGGCCTTCACTTGCCAGTCTGCTCGCAGCTGACAGAACTCCACGGTAGCAGTCCAGGCAGAATCGTCCTTACCGCCAAAGACGAAGACCCGATTGTCGCGGGGTAAGCACACAGCAGCTGGACCGTTCCTCTTCTCCCGTAGATCGGGCAGCCTGTGCCACCTGTTGGGGGGCATGCGAGGGGGAGTTGTGCCGATGAGTGGGCGAGGCAGCAACATTTACGAAAAAGTAAGAGATCTGCGTCACGAGCGTTCTTACCTATCCTGACTGACATCATACACTTCACAGGAGGAAAGGCGTTTAAATGTTCCTCCTTCACTGCGGCATCCACCAAATATGCCAATCAGCATCCTCTCTTCCCATCCCTTATCTGCAACACCGACCTTCAAGACGGAGGCTGCATGCTGTTCGCGTCCAACGGCGAGGGGTGCCCGTTTGCGCCAGTGCCGTTCTCTCACCAGGAACTCATCAACACTCGTAGAGTAGCTCTGCTGCGCAGTCTCTCCTCCGACTACAAAAATGCTCTCTTCCAGAAAAGGAAAATTCAAAAATGTGGATGACGTGTAGGCAGGTGTCTGTAAAGTGTGTCATAACTGTTTAAGCAAGCCGGTGTGGTTCGTGAGGATCAATTTATCTTTACTTGACTGCGTAGTCTGACAATCTGCATAATTTTTTAAGATCAACTAATGCAGTAGCATTACAGGTGTGGTCACAACTGACCGTCTGTGCTAGAACTCAATCGAGGGATAGGAGATCTCCTTTAGTCGTAGCGGAATGTTTAATAAAAGGATCACTGCCAATAGAAGCGAAGAGGCAAGTCCCAGGAAGACGTCTTGAAGAAGAAGACACGATCGCTGGGACAAGAGCTTTATTAGCCTGACGTTTCTGATTCCTGTTCGAATCCATCATCAGAGACAACAGCAGATACGGGTGACTCACGCACAAGGGGCTGCAGTATTTATAGGATGCAGTCGCCATGCTACTGCATGGCTATGAACATCCACGGCTTCCCCTTCATCCGGGATCGTTGCACTTGGTGTGCTAATTGTTTGATGGCCGACATTTACGTCGTTAATTGCTGCAATTTCATCACGTGCGTTGAATGTTGGTGTGATGATTGCTCAACCATCTGACGCATCGACCCTGGTGTTGGGACAAGTGTTCACATGTGCACTCCCCGCGTGGCTAATTACGCCGCCTAGGCGAAGTCTCAGCACAGAGTATGGAAGGGGAAGTTCATTACACTTGCTAATTGACTGGGACCCAGTAAACCATGATTTAAGTAGCTCTCGGCTCACGCGGTTGTCACCTCTTGCGAGAATTTCGGCCTCGTCGAATTTGAATGTGTGGCCGGATCTCGTCGAATGAGGCGCAACTTGAGAGCTGGCGTCCTTTCTCTGCACCGCTGCAGCGTGTTCGGCCATTCTCGTTTGGGGCTGTCTTCCGGTTTCTCCAACGTAGGTGCGTTGTCCGCAACTGCACCAGATCCGATAAACGACTCCAGACGTTTCCAGCCGTGGAAGCGGGTTTTTCGGTTGCATCACCAGACGCCTGATGGTTGCCTCCGGTCTGTGTGCAACTCCAACCCCAAGTGGTGCCAGGAGGCGGCCAACAGCTTCCGAAACGTTCTTGACGTACGGAAGCGCCCGCCAAGATTTGGTGTCCGTGCGGTTAGGCCTTTCGTCCCTTTTGTGTATGCACCGGTTGACAAAGTTGCGTGTGTCCCCCTCCAAGATTGCCACGCAAAACTGCGCAAGTACCGTCAAAGGATTGACCAAGAAAAGACCAGATGCTGTGAGTTCATAGGCGAGATCGGTACAAATCTGCTCCTGCAGAGGATAGCTGAACAAGCCCGCGAACAGATAATGATACGCGACGCAGTACTGGTGAACAAATTCCGAAAGCTGCCCAATGCAATGTCGCCCAGAAACGACAAACTGGTGCACAACCTGTCGTCAAAGGAGCTGACGAAGGATCAGATGCAGGTTTTACGGCACGAAGCTTCATTTAACACGGCTGACGTCAAACCTGTTAACATGATTGCAGCAGTGGAATCAATTCTTTGTCAGACGGAGGCAACGGAGGAGACTAAGAGCCTCATCCGACACCAAGTGTCGTCTCTCCTGATAACCCACAGGCCGCGGGAAGTGCTTTCCAAGGTCGAACGTGATGCGCTTAGAGAACTCAAGGCCGACAAAGACCTGGTCATCGTGCCAGCGGACAAGGGGCGCTCCACAGTTGTACTGGACAGGAAAGACTACCTTCAAAAAGCCAAAGGTTTACTGAAGGATCGACAGTTCTATGTCCCATGTGCAACGAACCCTTTAAAGGCGCTGACACGCGAAATTAATGCTACGTTGTTGGCCATGGAGAACTCAAGTGCAATAACACCGACCGACAGGCGCATGGGGAGACCCCAAAATACGGCTTTGGCCCGAATCTCTGGCCTTCCTAAGGTGCACAAAGACGGCGCTCCTCTCCGACCCATCGTGTCGCTCAAAGGGACTCCAACGTACGGACTGGTTAAGTGGCTGATCAGGCGTCTCAAGTTCCTGACCGCTGAGTCAGACACCACGGTCTCTTTGTCAGCACAATCCTTGGAGAAACTCAAAGAGGTAAGCCTCCATCAAAATGAGGTCATGGTATCTTTTGATGTTACATCCCCTTTTACTTCTATTCCCCAGGACCTGGCGATCGAGACAATCGAGCTGCTACTACAAAGCAAATATGATGAATGGGAGAATCATCTTGGATGCGCTCAAATCCTTCAACTCCTGATGCTCTGTCTCAGGACGTACTTCACGTTCGACGGGAAAATCTACAAACAGGTGAAGGGCACACTAATGCGTTCGCCGATTTCGGGATTCATCGCCGAGGCGGTCCTGCAACGGTTAGAGTCGCTGGTCTTTCAACACCACAGACCGTAGTTCCAGGCCCGGTATGTGGATGATACCTTTGTCGTTATCGACCGGGATCAACTGCTGACATTCAAGGAACGTTTGAATGCTGTCTTCCCGGACATAAATTTTACGATGGAGGAAGAAGAGAACAACCAGCTGGCCTTTCTGGATGTCGTCGTATGCCGCAAGGATTGTGGTGGACTAAAGACCAAAGTGTCCTGGAAAGCGACAAGTACGATGCAAGTACTGAACTTCAACAGCAACCACCCAATCATCCACAAACGCAGTTGTGTAAGGACGCTCTATCGGCGTGTCGAAACGCACTGCAGTGAGCCGGAAGACAAGATTGCTGAACTACAATACCTCCCACGGGTGTTAAAAACCAATGGCTACCCGCGCAACTTCGTCAACCGGTGTATACACAAAAGGGACGAAAGGCCTAACCGCACGGACACCAAATCTTGGCGGGCGCTTCCGTACGTCAAGAACGTTTCGGAAGCTGTTGGCCGCCTCCTGGCACCACTTGGGGTTGGAGTTGCACACAGACCGGAGGCAACCATCAGGCGTCTGGTGATGCAACCGAAAAACCCGCTGCCACGGCTGGAAACGTCTGGAGACGTTTATCGGATCTGGTGCAGTTGCGGACAACGCACCTACGTTGGAGAAACCGGAAGACAGCTCCAAACGAGAATGGCCGAACACGCTGCAGCGGTGCGGAGAAATGACGACAGCTCTCAGGTTGCGCCTCATGCGACGAGATCCGGCCACACATTCAAATTCGACGAGGCCGAAATTCTCGCAAGAGGTGACAACCGCGTGAGCCGAGAGCTACTTAAATCATGGTCTACTGGGCCCCAGTCAATTAACAAGTGCAATGAACTTCCCTTTCCATACTCGGTGCTGAAACTTCGCCTAGGCGGCGTAATTAGCCACGCGGGGAGTGCACATGTGAACACTTGTCCCAATACCAGGGTCGATGCGTCAGATGGTTGAGCAATCAACACACCAACATTCAACGCACGTGATGAAATTGCAGCAATTAACGACGTAAATGTCGGCCATCAAACAATTAGCACACCAAGTGCAACGATCCCGGATGAAGGGGAAGCCGTGGATGTTCATAGCCATGCAGTAGCATGGCGACTGCATCCTATAAATACTGCAGCCCCTTGTGCGTGAGTCACCCGTATCTGCTGTTGTCTCTGATGATGGATTCGAGCAGGAATCAGAAACGTCAGGCTAATAAAGCTCTTGTCCAAGCGATAGTTTTGGATTTGAATGCATTTCTTTCCCGCCGCCTGCAATAATCCTACCCGGTAAAATGTCAACTTATGTAGCGTTTACATTGTCTATCGATTTTCGATGCCTTTATAAAATCGAATGTATTTTGCGGAAAACATGTACCCAAACATTCTTTCTTCATCTCATTCGGTAGCAAATCACATCTTTTTTACAACTTCGTATTCCAAGGAAAAGCATCTCCCGATTTTAAAAAAGTTCCTAAATTTGAGATTTTGTAGGACCATGCAGCATTGGGAGGTAGTTTGGATCTCAATTGACGCACCATGGGCCTCCAGGTTCATGCGTCACAATAAGGGTGCGCATTCCCAATAACGCCTGACACAATGCAGTCTGGCCATAGTGTTGTTTCACTATTGAACATGATCCAATATCGAGCAAAATATCCTTCAGCCTCTCCTCATCAACCACTCCACCGGGACAAACCCAACGTGAAATCGCCTCAAACACTTGTTCATCAGAGTCAACTGACAAGTCTTCGCTTCGGACCAGCGAGAGAACCGTATCGCCTGGCAAACGTACAAAGATGTCATCAGAGATGAGACGAATAAACTGCGCTTCCATTAGATTGATGCAAGCATCCATTAGTAATCCAATATTTAATGACTTCGCAAAATCCCAAGTGGTTGCCAGATTTTCCAGAGTGACAGTTAAGAGCGGACAGTTAGGGAGGAATAACTGGGAAATGCTTACCTGTCAGCTATTAAATTGGCTCCCCAAATCTCCACAGCAGGAATCTTCAGCATCTTTGCGAACGCAACCATGCCCATCATATTTGCTGGCGTCATCTCCATTTTGCCTGTGTACACATAACTAATAAGCGCATTTGCGAGGCTGGAAAGTGCATAAAGAGTAGGCAAAGCTCAGGAAACGACGGATGGGGGTTTTACCTGAGAGGCACAGTAGGCCATCTGAGTACCGAATTGGCCTCCCCGAGAGGACCACTGAGCGTGGCTCGCAAGGAAGGAATGCGAGCTGCTAGTATTATTCGGTGAGCATGGAGAACCTCGCCGTTCTTTACCTAATGTATAGAAATATACGTGTAGAGAGCAGTAACAGCAGGCGAAGCTACCTCTATTGTCAGGTCTTTAATCTCTCCATCTAGGCGAATTTCATCCAGTGCAGGGCAGCTGCGAATCAGAGGAAATTCATCTTCGAAGGTATGTGTTTGTGGGATTGACATTTCAGTCGTAGCGACCAGATCAACTGCGACAATTTGTCGTGAGCGCCACGAACTCCAGCTTTTATTGCACCACCACACTCTACGCCCGCATTCACACGCTAATTGTCTGCAGGTTCTGATCAGCGGATTGCAGCGAACGGTGGATTCGATGGGGCGGCAGTTGGCAGAGTTAGGGAGTCGATTGATTATGTGAGAATACGCAGGCCTTTCATTTGCCAAGTAATCGCAGTACTTCTATCAGACAAGGCAACGCGGTCTAGAAGTTGCTAGTGGCGTCTTTCGAATCGGTAACAATCTGAAGTACGCGCGGTCAACGAGGAAACCGTGGGGTGAAGTATGGGCACACGGTTTGGGTTTGATGTGTGCTAATAAAGTAACTTGGTGGCGACCATATGCCTACCCAAGTGAACAGCGAGAAGAGACATCGTTTGACATGCAGAGGTAGATTAGTCCAGATCAGGCCAATTACCAGATTGTACTTCTTTAAACCTAAATGAACCCTGTCTTCAAGCCTAAAATGTGATATCGACGTGATTCACGATCAAATGAGTAGAAGAGAACATGTTTTGTGCATGTTTTCTATAAAATATATTTGAATTTATAAGACCATCGAAAATCGCATCGAAAAATGCATGCTACATAAGGAGTCATTTTTTTGTGATATGTGTTTTGTAGGAGAGGTGCACTCAAAAGCCGACATTCCGTCGAGTCCGAATTATTACTTGATTACGTGACATGTTAATCAGTATTAAAACCTCACCCACGTAATCCTACCAAATCGCAAACGCATTTCAGAATTTCAGACAGCATTTCATGAGATCATTCACTCATTGTCATGTGTAGGTAGATTTGAGCAGATCAGTCTTATTACCGGATCGTACTTCTCAACGTTGACAGACAAGCCAGTGGATTAAGAGGACGTAATACACCCACGAAACTATGAGATTTCGGTCGTTGTGGAGGACGATGTCTATCGTATGTCCCACGAAGTGGTCGCAGCACTGCTGACTTGTGCGTGAATTAGTTTATGTTGGGACAGACTTGCAGCGCAGCTACCACACTCTCTCCTCACTCACTCAATCACCGGGTTCTGATGGCAAAAACTGTGCCAGGATGGTCTGAGTTGGGTTAGGGTACAGTGCTTGGCAAAACTAAAGAGCCCCTTCACACATGCCGCACACGACATGGTTTCTGCGCAGTGTACCAGGCTTTCACAGAAGGCGGGGTTGAAAATTTACGTTCCTGAGTGTACCGTAGAGGAAAAATTACGGACATCCAGACCTCGCGTCAGTCACCCCACGTACATGCGTCCACAGCATTGAGTACGAGGACTGGTTTATCCAGTGAGCTGGCAGCCTTCCAAGCTACGCCTTTTAGCACGTAGTGGTACCTCTTTAAAGCTTGTCAGATTTATCATGGCGGGCGAGAGGAGAGCACTTAAGTGCTGCAGCACTTGTTTAAACCCAAAATTCCTGCTATGTTATTTCATATTATTTGCCACTAAAACGGTTACTTGTGAACTATAAAATTTATTTCGTTTATTACATGCCATTCCCGTACATTTGTGGATACCAGTTTTAAAGACAGCATCATGGGAATGAGATTTAGGATGAGTTAGGTCTACTTTGCCTTGTATTATCTGCCAATGAGGAGGTGGAGGGCGAGCGTGGAAAAGAGCAGTATTATTAATATTTGACTTCATATTAAGTTATCCCTCTTGATCGCAGACTCACTTTCCGAAGTAAAATCAGTGTTTTTATGCGATAGACAACATACACGTAGTAGGGTGAGCATTGCTGCTGAGGTTGTTAACAGCTGACAGGAGATCAAAGCTTCATGCGTCGGAAACATAGTCGTTGGACTCATGGTGGTGGTGGCCTTCAGTGGCTTTGCATGGTATCGAAGTGGTGGTGGTAGTAGTAGTAGTAGTATTAGTAGTAGTAGTAGTACTAGTAGCAGTAGTACTAGCAGTAGTGTCGGTGTTATGTGGAAATATCAATGTACAGGACAATGAGGTTTCAGGAGACAAAAGTGCAGAAATTAATTGAAGATAAGGACAGAGGAGCTGGAATGGCCATTTCTTCCTTATTAGATGTCATCAGCCAACCATGCGCAGTTTCATGATTTTGTGACTACCAACCAACAGGTTGCGGATTCGGGCCTCAGGGGTCGCCAGTCCTGCGGTTAGATATAAATGGCTGACTAGGTCTAATAAGTTAGGGGTGGGCACTCCAGTCTCGTTTGCATTTGCCGACGATCTATTTCTGCATATAATACCAGTCCCAATGAGACTGTTGACAGGGCTCTAGGATTGAGTCCCCAAAGGAGAACGAGGCAAGCGGATTCCGCAACGGATCTGTGGGCGCCCTTCCAGACAAGTGTACGTCAACACGCAGTATCTCATGAAATGTTGGCCGAAATTCATAAATGTGTTATCGATTAGAAATTACTATTTCATTAAGCATGTGGTGATGCTTATCGTGCAACATTATCCCAATATATTACAGTCACGCCTGGACGTGGTGTTTTGAATGCGCTAAATAACAGATAGGTGCACAAAACACGTGGGTAAAAATACCTGCTTAAATGTAAAGAAAACACGCAAAATGTTATTCATCCTGGAATTTATTTCGCAAATAACTTAAGTATTCCTCTTCGATTTAAAAAGGGCCTTTTGAACCGGGTTTGCCGCTGCGCTTGCGTCCAGGTCTTCCGACCTGCAACCATTCGATTTTATATAAAACTAAACACTTGGGCACAGATTTTAATAGGCCACCAGTTTCACCCAGCACTCCCTTTGTTGATGTGCGACTGCGACTTCTCTGCCTCGTCAACAGTCTCGACGTCAGTCCATCTTTTCTATGTCTTCGACGAACATGGCGACCTTTCGATGGAATCAGGAGTAGTAGTAGGCCTAAAAAAACCGCATGTGACACCGCATTCAGACATTTCTTCAGTTCGGTGTAAAATTATAGGCAAATGTCACTGCTCTGAAGGGTTGTAAACACACGGTCCAAGTAAGCAATTTTTCTAGAATTAGGATTTCCGTTTTCGCTTGTGCCACGGCTCTGTGCACAAAAATACCGTCAATCAACTTTGTTAAGTCTGTTATATTTCCTCAGCTTAGTTGCCTTTGTCTGCGGCCTTCAATGGCTTTGCATGATGGCACACAATATTCAGCTTCCGTCCCGTTTAGAGCCGGATCACTTCACTTACGAACTAATGCAAATAAAATTTTGTCTCCTTGCACCCCTGACCTGTGGATGTTGACCCACTTTTTCATCCAAAACTCAAGAATTTACGTTTTTTTTCATTTTCCAATGGACCATGCACCTAGAGAAGATCACGTTGAATAGTGCCCGTGTAGACTTTCGTCATGGTGCATGCGGGTGTCCTCATGCCTCACTCCGCTTGGGCAATCATTTATTCGGAATGTGAATGAGGTACCGTAAACTGGCGATCAGATGTTGTTTGTCCAGCGTTTGCAAGTAATTTCAGGCACTTTCAACCGCCCCTTGGGAGGACTGATGGCGGAGAGAACCTTATTCGCCGACAGCATGAGACGCAGAAGTGCATAAAAGGAGGAAGTGGGCGTCTGCCTTTATGGTCAAATGGGTAAGGGGTATTTTCTTGCCTGGCAGGCTTACAAAATCTCACTACGAACTCTCCATATTCACTTTGAGCTCAGATTAATTATATTCGTATGCAATGACCTGACGACCAACAGCCATTCAGTTTTAATGCAGTCTTGAACAACTTCCGTTCAGTTATGCGGATATTGAAACGAGGACTTGGATCTGTACATCAAGTTACGAACACTATGACACTATTTTCATAGGTGCTCTGGTTTTTGCATCACCTATCTTATCCTAGACCTATATTCGACTGTCGCTGTATGCGTTGCAGACTGCATCGCTATTCTCAACCAATGTGTGCACCTAACTCTTATCGATCACACGTGAAGTAGAGTAGTGAAATGCCCTCCACTCAAGCCAACACCTGAATCGCCTACTGCCACATCGAGCGAAGGCCTAATTCGCAGCTCCATAGGCCTCTATTCTCTCCTCAAATACCGTTCTCAGTTGCGAGGCTGCAGTGAAGACCGAGCTGAGGGGTGCGTCATCCTTCTGGCACTGGATCAATGCTCTGTTTACTCACAGTACGCGAGCATATTTTTAGTGTGCACATAGTAACCCCCCCCCCTCCACCCAACTCCAGCACCTCATCTAACATTAGTCTGCTCGAGAAGACACGCAGAAATACTCGACAGGCAAATTGGGTTGCCGGCGATTTGTTAGTGTAGCGCATCAGATTACCCCTTTGTTCCAATTGTCGGTCTTAACTCGATTATTAGACTCTTGACGGAGTTTCGTTTGTGAGAAATAGTAATCTTCTACCCGTATACTTGCACAACCTCTGCGTGTGTCAATTGCAACAAGTCGAGATATTCAACGATCTATCAGTATTTCAGTGTAATAGGGCATTTTGGGATGACAGTCATCAATAAATCTCCGTTGTCTTAATAAATTTCATTGTTGGATAAGTTAAATTAGAATAGTTTTAGAAAGATTACGGATGTTTCTATTTGACGGTAACCACTGCATTATAACCATCGATAGAAAGACCGATAGCGTGGACTGCGCATTTCTACGGAAACGAGTTATGTTTACGAAAAAGAGTCCCCTTCGCGGAATATAAGTTTAGGGGGATTTCAGCCAGCTATCACGGCATTTGCTCTTTAACTTATCATACATAGGCTTTTAATGTAAAACTTATGCAGCTGTCAAAAGAAGAGGAGGCGTTCACCGGGAGAGGTGTGTTTGAGGTCCGACGTTTCGGGTAGTCGTTTCTTCTACCCATCTTCAGAGACTGAGCAGTCGTGCACAGAGCTTTCCTTTTATGGCGCACTTTGTCCAATGCCTGGCCTATCAATGCCGCCTGTGTGGCTGCATCCGACGCGCATGTCATCGTGACCTGAATCCTCGCCGGCGTCGGTGATAATTGGCGGCCCCGATTGTCCTGCGTCGTGACTGTCGCCCGTCAAGAATGTCCGTAAAACCAGATAAGGCGCCGCTCGGAATAGGCGTTGCCCACAGGCCCGACTCAACAATCCGCCGGCAAGTGATGCGGCCAAAAGACCCGATCCCTAAACAGGAGATGTCGGCTGTTGTCTACCGACTTCAGTGTAGCTGCGGAATGTGTAACTACGTTGGGGAAACCGGCCGACGGCTGCGGATATAGAAAATCCCCAAGCGCGTAACGAGAATATTGGGTAGTCCATATCCCTGGTTTGAGCATTTTGGAGTTACAGTCCCCTCTTCCGCAAATAATTGAAATTTGCATATTTATTTTAATTTCGTTTTTTTGAAAGTTTTCGGTCAATTGAGCATTTTATTCGTCTCTCATAACCCAAATACTTTATTCCACCCAGCATTTCCCATCGAAGAATCCTTCCAGTAGGCATGTTTGCCTCCCCGGCCTGTAAAAATACGGCTTGTGCTAATTTTGTCTCAGTTCCGGACCTTTATTTACCGTAGTTTTCTAGCTTTGTTTCTTCTCGAGGAGCTGGTGTTCACAATGCTTGTACCCTCCCTGCCAATCTTCAGTATGGAGACTTCCTTTTGACTGTTGTACTCCTCCACTTCCGTTGATGTTCTTGATTCACCTTCGGCACAGCTTACGCCACATCTACAGTCCTTGCGTGCGTTTCCTACTCCAGTCCTGTGGTTCATGGTTCATCCCGGATATCAGCTGCCGTCATGCGGACCAAACGCATGGGAACAATCCTTGTCGCCGGTGGATGTGGCAGTCTGGCGCAAGTGGATGTTGTAAAGATGCTATCACCTCCAGATTCCGCATTCCCGCCCTGAAAGGATCATCTTTTTGTTAATGTGTACTCCTATTTAGTGGGGTGTCAAAAAGTTATATATTACGACCGTCAGAACACATTGGTGAATGATTTAAACGTGGGAAGCTGCTCCAGGTCTTCATATGTGAATGTTTTAGATGCAGAAGTAATTCGTTTATCGTGCATGTCGTCTATTCCTCCTTCTTGCCCTCTTTCCTCCGGATTTGCAAATGGATTTCATGAGAATTCTACAAAATCAAAGGGTTGCAATCGCCGAGAGGCCTACTGTACCATTACACTCATAGGATTACGGCACTCTGGAAGTGCAAGTGCTCTGTGGGAACATTCGATGAGATTGGCATCCATACGCATGAAGAGCGACACATTTTTGTGTTAACCTCGAGCACACAAATACACCTATTCCAAGTTAATAATAAAACGACACATGACTAAACAATATTCGCTCGAAGGTTCGGATCCATGATCGATGAATGACAGCAGCAGGATAAAGTTGTGGATGCCCACTGGGAGTAGTATGCAGCAACTGCATTTGCTATGTTATCGCTCACCCGTTAATGCTGCTAACGTCCACATTCACCGCAGGTTTTCGTAAATGGACTGATGCTGTCTCGAGTAGGCACGTCCGAAACATGAATGTTGGTGATTTTACCGTTCTTGAAAACCACCGCCCTTCTTATTCGATTAAGTCACACTCGAATTCGCACTTTGAAAGCCTGAAAATGAGTTAATCCTGAATTTTTGTGAAAGATGGAAGGCTAGACTCCAGGTTATGCCCCCGATATAATTACTATTAAATTACCATCTACCCCGTATTAAAACATTCCTCCCCCTAGAGATTCACGATCCGGCATCCCAAATCCATAATCTTCTCTACCTCGAATCGCTCCCACGTCTTCCGTTCTAGATACATTTTCTTCAATATTGGCCGAAACTCGTGCTCTCCAACCACTGTCCAGTTCTGACAAAGCAATGGTTTCTGTAACATACTCATTCTCCACCCTCCCTGGTGTAGTATACTTGCCCTTCATATCAACGTACAAATATGAGAATTTATGATTTTGTTACATTTATGCATCATATTAATGATTGAGCATCTCCCTCAGGGATTATCACACTTGATCCAGAGTAAGGCACCAAAATATTTGACTCGCGGCAAAGCGAAAGACGTTTTGATCGGCTATTCCCGATGTTGGCATTGTAGACCATTTCTATGTTTTCAAAAATAAAATGACAACATGCATTTCGACAGTTCTTGAGAAGATGAAGTGGGCTCAATGAGTAGTCGTATATTTTCAGCTTGCAAGCAACAGAAGGGACTCCGAGTCAACATGAAAGACGCACGCGTTCACATGCGAACACTTACAGCTCCACGAATCTCCGCAAGGGTTTCCAATGGGCTCTTCGTCGACCAGATCCAAGATGTCAAGTCATTGCTAAAACCGACTGAGCCTTCGGGTGCAGTAAGAGCCTCTATCGTGTTTCCTGATCCCCCATCGCCGCCTACAAATTTGAAATAATTCCCATGCGATTCCATCTTAAAAGGTCCAGAGAAATGGAGTCAAGTCAGAAGATAAACAATAATCACAATACCCGGAGCACTGCTGCTCAACCCTGTAAAATATTTTGCCAGTTGTAGTAAATCACGTGACGGAAGGATAATGCATTTTATGTTGCCCCACTGCAGAGCAAAGAAGAAGGAATCATTACCCAGAGCAAAGACCGTGTCGCGGGTGGTGACGAGAGTGAAAAATGAACGAGGCTGCTTCATCGCAGCGATGTCCGTCCACTGACCTAGCGGACATCTGGGGTCTGGAGGAGAAAACATCTCCACAACTTTGACTTTCTTGTTACGATCATCTCCACCGGCGGCGAGGATTCTCCCTCTAAAGTGTGTCGCTGAGAGAAATGCGCGCGCAGTTCTCATGGGGGCAGCTGGGAGCCAAAATTCGTCGGTGCTGGATGAGGTGGCCTTCCCTTGCCAGTCTGTTCGCAGCTGACAGAACTCCACGGAAGCAGTCCAGGCAGAATCGTTCTTACCGCCAATGACGAAGACCCGATTGTCGTGGGGTAAGCACACAGCAGCTGGACCGTTCCTCTTTTCCCGTAGATCGGGCAGCCTGTACCACCTGTTGGGGGCATGCGAGGGCGGTGTGTGGTTCGGATGAGTGCGCGAGGCAGCAACATTTACGGAAAAGCAACAGATGTGCGTCACAGGTATTCTTACCTATCCTGACTGAAGTCATACAACTCACAGGAGGAAAGGCGTTTAAATGTTCCTCCTTCGCTGCAGCATCCACCAAAAATGGCAATCAGCGTGCTCTCTTCCCATCCCTTGTCTGTAACACCAACCTTCACGACGGAGGCCGCATGATCTTGGCGTCCAACGGCGAGGGATGCCCGTTTGCGCCAATGCCGTTCTCTCACCAGGAACTCATCAACACTCGTTGAGTAGGTCTGCTGCGAAGTCTGTCCTCCGACTACGAAAATGCTCTCTTCCAGGAAGGGAAAAATGCACAAAATGTGGATGAGCTGTAGACAGGAGTCAGCAAAATGTGTCTCAACTGTTAAAGCAAGCCGGCGTAGTTCGTGAGGATGGACTGATCTTTACTTGACTGCGTAGTCTGACAATCTGCAAACTTTTTCAGATCTACTTATTCAGCAACATAACAGGTGTGGCCACAAGTGACCGACTGTGCTAGAGGGATAGGAGGTCTCCTTTAGTCGTAGCAGAATATTTAATAGCAGAATCACTATTCTTTTATTTCCCAGTATGACGCTTCCCATTTTATATGCAGGAAGTGAACCGTAATAGGCTGCTCGGAATGTCCGTTCATCGTCGAGATTCTAAAGGGGTATACTGGAGTCAGTTCATAATGATATGACTTTTGTCAATAACCGTTAGATTTTTTAAGAATATGATTGTCTTTCCTGCAAATCTCGTCCCAAAATGAACTTCATTTCCTCCAGATGCAGGAGAACACAACCCCTACCAAATTGCGTGCCTGCGTTCATTGACTGATCTCATGAGGTGTTAACTAAATCTCTGAAATACCTTTTCGATTAGGGAGATTACTTAGGTGCGGTAGTTAGACTGAACTAATGCCGTAATATTTCCAATAAACCAGGGTGTTGGCTTTTGAATGCACTTCATTGCGGCCGCCTGCAGGAATCGGACTTGGTAAAAAATTCCAACTTGTTTAGCGTGCACTTTCTCCATAGATTTTCGATGCCCTTATAAATTCGAATGTATTTTGCGCAAAAAAATGTACCAAAACATTCTTTTTTTCATCTCATTTTCATTTTCATCTCATTTTTTCATCTCATTTTCATCTCATTTGGTAGCAAATCACAGTTTTATGCAATGTCGAATTCGAAGCAAAAGAATGTTTTGGTTTTAAGAAGTTCCTATGCTTGAGATTTTGTAGGACCGCGCAGCATCCATTCGAGTAGCAATGTATATATGCATGGCTCACAACGCACATTGACTAGGAACATATACGACTACAGAAAACATTGGGGAGAGGTGCATTGGATCCCAATTGACGCACCATGGGCCTCCAGCTAGACCCGTCACCATACCCTCAATGTTGGCATTTGATGAGGGTGCGCATTCCCAATAATGCATGTCGCACTACAATCTGGCCATAGTGTTGTTCCGACATTGAGCATGGTCCAATATCGACCAAAATAACCTTATTTACTTGCTAACAGAAACGAGCACTTATATGGACGTCCAACAGTGAAAATCATGTTGTAGAATATCCCCACTAAAAAGCCCCTCATTGAATCGACCGCAGTCATTCCTATAATATTTATAGGGATTTTCAATCGTGTTATCTACTCAGAAATGCAGTGACACAAAACCTTCGGGTGCTCCGGCATACTCAGCGGCAATTTCATTGAACACTACTGAGCATCAAATTCGTCCCATGAGATTTCGACATTACCGTTTTCAGATTTTATGTAATGGCAATTATATTGCGACAAAACTGTGCTACGATTTTGCATTAGGGCATAAGCTACTCAAGTTTAAAAATATGCTGAGGAGGGTAGGTATTTGCGCAAACATGAAGCAGTCTGTGTGCGATGAAATTGGGAGGGTGGGGTCAAGGACGACGACTAACGCTCACTAACGTGTACTGGGCAGCATGCTGGGTTAGGTAAGTGTACGTCAGTAGACTCACCGCCCACGACGCTGTAAGTAGCGTAACGGCGAAATTGCATGTCAGCAACTCTGTCTTCATTCTGCAGCTCTGAATCAAAACGCAGAACCGACATTGAGCATGATCCAATATCGACCAAAATAACCTTATTTATTTGCTAACAAAGCGAGTACTTATATGGCTGTCCTACAGTGAAAATCAAGTTGGAGAATATCCCTACTAAAAAGCCCTCACTGAGTCGTTTTGAATCGGCTACATTTATTCCTATAAGCCTTATAAGGATATTCAATTCTTTCCTCTACTCAGAAATGCAGTTGAACAAAACCATCTGGTGTTGGAGCATACTCTGCGAACCTTCAAAGAACACTACTGAGCATCAAATTCGTCACGTGAGATTTCGACATCACCGTTTTTAGAGTTCTCTGCCCTATGTGATGACAATTACATTGCGACTAACGTGTGCTATGATTGTGCATAAAGGCATAGACTTCTGAAGTTTAACAATATGCTGAGGAGGGCAGGTGCTTGCGAAAACATGAAGCAGTCTGCGTGCGATGAGATTAGGGGGGAGGGGGGGTCAAGAACGGCGACTAACGCTCACTAACGTGTACAGGGGGTGTGGTCAAGGATGATGACTAACGCTCACTAACGTGTACGGGACAGCAAGCTGTTTTAGGTTATAGTACGTCAGTCGACTCACCGCCCACGACACTGTAAGTAGCGTAACGGCGAAATTGCATGTCAGCAACTCTGTCTTCATTCTGCAGCTCTGAATTGAAACGCAGAACCGACCATCTGTCTTGATTTTTATCTCTTCCGAAGACGAAAATCTCCTGAGGCGTTCTCGCGTTGCGGCTATGCCGATTGAAGGGGCACATCCTCTTGGGCGTGGCGGCAGCGCCAATCCACTGCTCAACCGCCGCCATAAGACGACTTAAACAGAATTATTACGCATTTAAATGGCATGTACTTACGCACATTCAATGTTGGTCTGGTATATCTGATGATTATCCAGCAAGTGCTCACGGAACTGAGCAGTGGTCTGATGCCACTGGACCTCTTTCAGCATCTTCGGAGCGTATATCCTCAGCCTCTCCTCATCAACCACTCCACAAGGACAAACCCAACGGGAAATCGCTTCAAACACTTGTTCCTCAGAGTCAACTGACAAGTCTTCGCTTCGCACCAGTGAGAGCACCGTATCGCCTGGCAAACGTACAAATAGGTCATCAGAGATGAAACGAATAAATTGCGTCTCCATTAGATTGATGCAAGCCTCCATCAGAAATCCAATATTTAATGACTTCGCGAAATCCCAAGTGGTTGCCAGATTTTCCAAAGTGACACTTTAGAGCGGACAGTTAGGGAGGAATAACTGGGAAATGCTTACCTGTCGGCTAATAAATTGGCTCCCCAAATCTCGACAGCAGAAATCTTCAGCATTTTTGCGAACGCAATCATGCCCATCACATTTGCTGGCGTTATCTCCATTTTGCCGGTGTACGCATAACTAATGAGCGCAGTTGCGAGACTCGAAAGTGCATAAAAAGTTGGCAAAGCTAAAGAACCGACGGATGGGGGTTTTACCTGAGAGGCACTGTAGGCCATCTGAGGATCGAATTGGCCTCCTCGGCGGGACCACTGAGCGTGGCTCGTAAGGAAGGAATGCGAGCTGCTAGTATTATTCGGTGAGCATGGAGAACCTCGCCGTTCTTTACCTAATGCATAGAAATGTACGTGTAGATAGAAGAAACAGCAGGCGAAACTACCTCTATTGTCAGGTCTTTAATCTCCCCAGTTAGTCGAATTTCGTCCAATGCAGGGCAGCTGCAAATCAGGGGAAATTCATCTTCGAAGGTATGTGTTTGTGGGATCGACATTTCAGTCGTAGCGACCAGATCAACTGCGACAAATTGCCGTGAGCGTCACGAATGTCACCTTTTATCGCACCAACACCACCACACTGTACGCCCGCATGCGCACGCTGATGGTCTGCAGGTTTTGATCGGCGGAGTGCGGCGAACGGTGGATTCGATGGGGCGGCAGTTGGCAGAGTTAGGGAGTCGATTGGTTATGTGAGAATACGCAGGCCTTTCATTTGCCAAGGAATTGCAGTAGTTCTCACAGACAAGGCTAAGCAGTCAAGAAGCGGTTAGTGATGTCTTTTGAATGTGTAATAAGCTGAAGTATGCGCGGTCAACGAGGAAACCGTGGGTGTGAAGTGAAGTATTGGCACACGGTTAGAGTTTGATGTACGCTAATAAAGTAACTTGGTGACGACCAATTTAACAGCGAGAAGAGACCTCGTTTGGCATGCGGTGGTAGATTCGACCAGATCAGGCTAATGACCGGATTGTATTTCTCATCTTTGGCAGACAAGCCAGTCTATTAAGTTGACGTAACAAACCCGCGAATCTATGAGAGTTCGGTCGTTGCGGGTGGCTATGTCTATTGTGTGTCGCATGAATTTGTCGCAGCACTGGTGACTTGCGCGTGAATTAGCTTATGGTGAGACAGACTTGCGCAGCAGCTACCACACTCCCTCCTTACTCACTCATTCACTCAGCGGGCTCTGATGCCAGGATGGTCTGAGGTGGGATAGGGTACAGTGGTTGACAAATCTAAAGAGCCCCTTCACACATGCCGCACACGACATGATTTCCGCACAGTGTACGAGATTTCCACAGAAGGCGGAGTTGAAAATTTACATTCCTGAGTGTGCCGTAGAGGAAACATTACGGAATGGTCATTATGCCTGACTCCTAGACCTCGCGTCAGTCACCCCAAGTACATGCGTACACAGCATTGAGTACGAGGACTGGTTTATCCAGTCATCTGGCAGCCTTCCAAGCCACGTCTTTTAGCACGTAGTGATAACTCTTTAAATCTTGTCAGTTTTATCATGGCGGGGGAGTGGAGGGTAGTTAAGTGTCGCAGCCCTTGTTTAAACCCAAAATTCGTGCGATGTTATTTCATATTACTTGCCACTAAAACGGAAACGTGAGTATAAAAAATTTTATTTCGTTCTTACATTTCATTCCCATAGATTTGTAGATGCTAGTTTTACAAACACCAGCATGGGAATGAGATTTAGGATGAGTTAGGTCTACTTTGGCTTGTATGATCCGCCGACGTGGAGTTGGAGGGAGAGCGTGGAAAAGAGCAGTGTTCGTATAAAGTTATCCCTCCTGATCACAGACTCACTTTCCGAAGTGCAGTCAGTATTTTTATGCGATAGACAACATACACGTAGTAAGGTGAGCATTGCTGCGGAGATTGCAAACAGCTGCAAGGCGATCAAAGCTTCGTACCTCGGAAACATAGTCGTTGGACTCATGGCGGTGGTGGTCTTCAATGTCTTTACATGGTATCCAAGTAGTGGTAGTAGAAGAAGAAGAAGTAGTAGTAGTAGTAGTAGTAGTAGTAGTAGTAGTAGTAGTAGTAAAGTTGGTGTAATGTGGAAATGCCAATGCACAAGCCAATGAGGTTTCAGGAGACAAAAGTGCAGAAATGAATTGCCGACAAAGACAGAGGGGCTGGAATGGGCATTTTCTCCTTATTAGTCGTCATCAGCCAACCATGCACAACCCCAAGATTTTCTGAGCCCCAACCAACAGGTCGCGATTTCGGGCCTCAGGTTTCGCCAGTCCTGCGGTTGGATATGGTTGGCTGATTAGGTCTAATAAGCCAGAGGCGGGCACTCCAGTCTCGTTTGCCTTTGTCGAAAATATCTATTTCTGCATATAATACCAGTCCCGATGAGACTGTTGTCGAGGCTCTAGATTGAATCCCCAAAGGAGAACGAGGCTAGCGGATTCCGCAACGGATCTGTGGGCGCCCATTTAAACAAGTGAACCTCATGAAATGTTGGCTGAAATTCGTAAATGTGTTATCGATTAGAAATTACTATCTCACTATGTATGTACTGTTGCTTATCGTACAACATTATTCCAATATGTTGCAGTCACGTCTGGACGTGTTGTTTTGAATACGCTAAGTAACAGACACGTGCACAAATCACGTAGGTAAATATGCCTACTTAATTATAAAGAAAACACGCAAAATATTATTCATCCTGGTATTCATTGTGCAATAGCCTAGGTATTCTTTTTCAATTAAAAAAAGCCTTTTGAACCGGGTTTGCCGCTGCGCTTGCGTCCAGGTTTACCGACCTGCAATCGTTCAATCTGATATATAACTAAACACTTGGACACGGACTGTAATAGGTCACCTGCTTCACCCTGCACTCCATTTGTTGATGTGCGACTGCAACTTCTCCGCGTCGTCAGCAGTATTGGCGTCAGTCCATCTTTTCTATGTCGTCGACGAACATGACGACCTGTTAATCGAAAGACGAATCCTACGCTATTGTACGACAGCGGAAATGAGAGTAGTTATTATACAATAAACAAAAAGTAAATTTTACAAAATAACGGATTTTGAGTTAAAGTGTGAGGTTGTGGGAAGTAATCGTTGTTGGCAGTGTACTTTCTGCAACAGCCTGCAGATGCGTGCCAAGGCAAAACCCCATATGACACGGTCCACAGTCTACTGACAGTTAAGTGGGCCCTTCTCTATACAGTCGCCAATTAAACCAATGCTTGACGATTGTTCCACGTCACTAACGATGACAGGAATCTTGTCGTTTCGTGAAGACAACTCGAATCAGTTTGTCTCAGGTGATTTTGGCACTGACTTGATATTTTGGATCTAGTCATGGAAATGCTTGATGGTAACATTTAAGGAGATTGCTGTGGTGGGATCCGTACGCATGTAGACCAATACCTATTTTGTATTAACCTCGAGACCGCTAAACCTATTACAAAGTAAACATAAAACAACCCATGAATAAACAATATTCACTCTAGCTTTCGAACCCATGACTCATCAAAAACAGCCACAAAAAGTCACAAAGTACGCTTGTTGCTGCAGCATATATCTGTTAAGCCGACATTTAAATGTCACCACAGATTGAGACATGACAACCGTCTCGGGCAGGTTATTCCACGGTTCCACGACACGGTTGGAGAAGAAATATTTTCTTACATTCAATCTATCCTGGGGCACAAGTAGCCTGAAGGGATGTTCGCGGAGGTGAGTTGTAGCGGAGAGTTGGAAAAAGTCATCGCACCGAAGGGCGCAGTCCAAGCCACGCACGGTACAAAAAGTTTGTATCAAATCACCGCGCAACTGCCTATAACTCACAGGATAGAGATTAAGATTAGTTAAGCGGATCTCATATGGGGGTGCACTTTAACCTCTTATTAATTCTGTTGCTCGCCTCTGCACCCTTTCGAGCAGATTGTAATCCTGATGCGTCCACGGTCTCCAGGCCTAAATTGCATATTCGAGATGCGGCCTTACAAACGTGCCGAAGACTTTGGAGAAGCAGTCCTCATCGAAAACTGCGAATGCCCGCTTGATGGCATATAGCATTGAAGTTGCGGCCTTGGACGCCTTACAACACTGTGCAGAAGGCTTTAGGCTGTCTGCAACCCAGACTCCGAGATCTTTTTGAGTTTCTGCTCCTCGGAGTGGCATTCCGTTCAGATGGTATTGCCGCATACTAGGGGTCTGATTTCCGAGGCGCAGAATGGTACACTTGTTCAAATTGAAGGGCAAGAGCCATCTGCGGGACCACTCGTCCAATCGACAAGGATTTTCTTGGAAGTTGGTCTCATCGGCAGCATTCTGGATTACTTTCCGGATTTTTATGTCATCCGCTAACATGGCACAATCACAGTCCAACCCATCTACACAATCATTGATGAACAAGAGAAAGAGGGTTGGTCCGAGCATCGAGCCTTGTGGGACCCCACTTTCTATGAATGTGCACCTTGAATGCTGTTGTTCAACGCTGACAATTTGGGAGCGGCCGACAAGGAAATTTTCGATCCATTTGAGAAGTTTGCCACCGATGCCCATAATTCTCAACTTGTGCAGGAGACGCTGGTGCGAAACACTGTCAAACGCCTTTCGGAAATCAATATAGGCAACATGCACGGTGTGTTTTGCGTCCAGTGCTCTTATCCAACTTTGCATTGTGTATAGCAATTGGGTTACACATGATCTTCCCCTACGGAAACCGAATTGTGCATTGGACAAGAGGTTGTGGGTTTCCAAGTAAGCCATCAACTCCTTTTTTATGGTTTTCTCCATCACTTTGCAGCAGATTGATGTCAGACTGACGGGTCTGTAGTTTGTCGCAAGAGCACGACTACCGCTTTTGTAAAGGGGTGTAATGTGGGCCGTCTTGCAGTCTGTGGGAAGGATTCCAGTATCAAACGATTTCTGGCACAGAAAGGATAGTGGTTTGGCCAGCTGTCGGGCAAGCTCAAAGAGCAGCTTTGCTGGGATCTCGTCCGGACCGGGAGATTTACATTCCTTCAAGCTTTTCAGTACTTCCAAAATCGCTTCTTCTCTAAAAACAATATTTTCGACAGTGGAATCTCTCA
Source organism: Spirometra erinaceieuropaei (assembly GCA_902702965.1). Taxonomy (NCBI): domain Eukaryota; kingdom Metazoa; phylum Platyhelminthes; class Cestoda; order Diphyllobothriidea; family Diphyllobothriidae; genus Spirometra; species Spirometra erinaceieuropaei. The sequence continues at coordinate 52,853 of CACRXP010000398.1, read as the reverse complement.
TGTTCTCAGAATTAGATGCCCAGGGCATGTAGGTGTCTGCTATGCCTGGATCAGCAAACCACCGCCCTCGCAGCCTGGTGCACGATGACTCCTGATTCCCTGCCGGTAGATGCATTTGCACTCGCGCTGGGTATACAGATCGTGTGCATAACTGCTCAGTCTTTTTCGCCTTTCTGACTCGTTTTGATACTGTCCTTGGTGGAAATTCTGCTCCAGTGTTTGTCGTGGACGAGGGCGTGTGGCGGTACGCCTAGGTACGTGTTCGGTCGTGCCAGCAACCTGCGTCCTCTCCCGCCTGCGGTCTTCTTGGCCCAGGTGGGGAGTAGAGTGTGCGGTTTATGCCGCTGACTTCTTCTCTCACTAAAAACTAATTCACGCGCGCCATCCTGCCTGCATCACACTGTGAACATCGTCGGTTGCGACGGCTAAACATTTGGTTGGTGACATTCAACGGGTTCGTCTGTGCTGTGTGTGTGCTGGTGATGAGAGGCGTGGTTATTTGGCCTGACTGATGGAGTTTTACCGCAAGTTTTCATGTTTGCGCCTTTGACCAAATACGTCTATGTGGTGAATGGATTTGTGTGGGCGGCGTAAGAAGTCGGAGTGGGTTTATTTTGGTGTTCCAGGCCCTGGTTCGCCAGTCTCTGTGCGATAGATTCTTCAGTGATCTACTGGGTCGATGCGTGATGTGCATGTGCGGCTGCAATGTTGGCAGGATGGTCGGGGATCTGCTGAGTGGGTTGCAGTGGCGACGCTGCCGCCCTCGTCCACCTCCGCTCCTTACTAAGGCCTAGACAAGGAAACCGTGGTCGACACGGCGTGGACCCGCGCCCAAGGGTGCCAACACACATTCTGGTCCACACACACAAAGGGTCAGGATTTCGCACAACAAGAAATAATGAGAGGACGGTTCAAATCTCAACTGAATGGAAGTGCCAAAACGGCAACATTAATTGGGGTTCGTGTGGTGTGAATGTGCAGTTCTGGTGGTGGGGTTTGAGTGGCCGCGTATTAACGCAGATAATCCCGTCCAATGCCAGCCTTTCCAAGCCACAGTTCATATCGCACGGTGAATTATGCACTGAATGTCAACTTCACTCTCCCTTCCCTCTCCCCTATGCCAGGCGATAGTCCAAGGTGGTCAGCAAACTGCTGTTGAGATTAGACTTATTGACCAAAAAGATCACAAACGGTCCGTCTGCGCGTGCTGTACACGCGACCTGGACCACCACAGTCTGCCAGCATTCCGCATGAGGGGGGTTCATTGCTCGGTTCCCTGTCGTACGTTAATAAAATGGAGGCGATTAGGAAACGG
>CACRXP010000398.1:27966-47807 GCA_902702965.1 Spirometra erinaceieuropaei | reverse complement strand
CATGGAGGCAGAACCATAAAGCACACTCCCTACTTTCTAAAGCAATTCTAATTTAACCCATCAAACAATGAAATTTATTAGGATAACGGAGATTTATTGATGACTGCCATCCCAAGATGCCCTATCACACTGAAATACTGGCAGATCGTTGAATATCTCGACTAATTGCAAAGGACACACGCGTAGGTTGTACAGGCATACGGGTAAAAGATTACTACTTCTCACAAATGGAGCTCCGTCAACCGTCTATTAAATCTAATTAAGAACCACAACTGGGAAAAAGGAGGTAACCTGATGAGCTACACCCATCATTCACAAGACGTTAGTTACTCCATTTGTCTGCCGGGTATTTCTGCGTGTCTTCTCGAGTAGGCTCACGTCAGCCGAGGTGCTCCGCTTAACAATAATGACAGCTGATCTGGGAGGAAGTGGGGTGGGTGGAGGGCGGGGGTGGGTTTACTATGTGCATACTGAAACCACGCTCGCGTACTGTGAGTAAAGATAGCTTCTATCCAGTGCCAGGATCGATCTTCACTACAGCCTCGCAACTGAAAGCGGTATTGTGGGAGAGAATACAGGTGTATGGAACTGCGAGTTAAGCCTAAGCTCGATGTAACAGTAGACGATTCAGGTGGGGGTTTGAGTGGAGGGCATTTCACTACTCTACGCCACATGGAGTCTGCTGAAAAACGTGTGCTCGATAAGAGTTTGGCGTACACATCGCTTGAGAATTGCGTTGCAGTCTCCAACGCATACGGTGACTGTCGGATCTTGGTCTAAGTTAAAGTAAATGAGGTAAGAACCAGTGCATCTATGAAAATAGTGTCAGAGTTCGTAACTTGATGTACAGATCCAAGTCTCCGTTTCTATATCCGCATAACTGAACGGAAGTTCTTCAGGACTACACTATAACTGGCTGACTGCTCATTGCTAGGACACTGCATACGATCACGTTTGACCTAAACTTTAAGCGAATGTGGAGAGTTCGCAGTGAGTTTTTGTAAGCATGCCAGGCAAGCAAATACCCCTCGCGCATTTGACCACAAAGGCAGATGCCCACTTCATGCTTTTAAGCACTTCTGCGTTTCATGTTATCAGCAAATAAGGTTCTCTCAGCAATCAGTCCTCCCAAGGGGCGGTTGGAACTGCCTGGAATTACTTGCAAACGCTGAACTAACAACATCTGATCGCCGATTGACGATACTGTGTGTCACATTTCGAATAGCACAACAAGTTCGCCCAAGCGGAATGAGGCATTAGGACAGCATAGCACACCCGTATGCACCATGACGAAAGTCTGCCCGGCCACTATTCAACGTGATCTTCCATAAGTGCCTGCGCCATTGAAAAATGAAAAAAAACGTAAATTTTTGAGGTCTGGATGAAAAAGTGGGTCAACATCCACAGGTCAGGGATGCAAGGAGATAAAATTTTGCTTGCATTAGTTCGTTAATGAAGTGATCCAGCTGTAAACGCGATGGAATCTGAATATTGTGTGCTATCATGCAAAGCCATTGAAGGCCGCAGATAATGGCAACTAAGCTGAGGAAATATAACAGACTTAACCAAGTTAATTGACGGTATTCTGTGCACAGAGCCGTGGCACAAGCGAAAACAGGAAATCATAATTCTAGAAAAATTGCTTACTTGGACCGTGTGTTTTCAATCCTACAGAGCAGACACATTTGCCTATAATTTTACACCGAACTGAAGAAATGTCTGAATGCGGTGTCACATGCGGTTTTTTTAGGCCTACTACTACTCCTGATTCGATTGAGAGGTCGCCATGTTCGTCAAAGACATAGAAAAGATGGACTGACGTCAAGACTGTTGACGACGCGGGGAATTTGCAGTCGCACATCAACAAAAGGAGTGCTGGGTGAAACAGGTGGCCTATTACATTCTGTGTCCAAGTGTTTAGTTAAATATAAAATGGAATGATTGCAGGTCGGAAGACCTGGACGCAAGCGCAGCGGCAAACCCGGTTCAAAAGGCCCTTTTTAAATCGAAGAGGAATACTTAAGTTATTTGCGAAATAAATTCCAGGATGAATAACATTTTGCGTGTTTTCTTTACATTTAAGCAGGCATTTTACCCACGAGTTTTGTGCACCTATCTGTTACGTAGCGTATTCAAAACATCCCGTCCAGGAGTGACTGCAATATATTTGGATAAGGTTGTAAGATAAACAACAGTACACATTTAGTCAAATCGATAACATATTGATGAATTTCGGCTGACATTTCATGAGATACTGCGTCTTGACGTACACTTGTCTGAAAGGGCGCCCACCGATCCGTTGCGGAATCCGCTAGCCTCGTTCTCCTTTGGGGACTCAATCCTAGAGCCCTGTCATCAGTCTCATTGGGACTGGTATTATATGCAGAAATAGATCGTCGGCAAATGCAAACGAGACTGGAGTGCCCACCCCTGGCTTATTAGACCTAATCAGCTGTCCATATCTAACCGCAGGACTGTCGACCCGTGAGGCCCGAATCCGCAACCTGTTGGTTGGGGGTCACAAAATCTTGGGGTTGCGCATGGTTTGCTAATGACGGCCAATAGGGAGGAAATGGCCATTCCAGTCCCTCTGTCCTTATCTTCAATTAATTTCTGCACTTTTGTCTCCTGAAACCTCATTGGCCTGTGCACTGATATTTCCACATTACACCGACACTACTATTACTACTACTACTGCTACTACTGCTACTACTACTACTACTACTACTACTAATTCTAATACTACTACTACTACCATCACTTTGATACCATGCAAAGCCATTGAAGGCCACCACCACAATGAGTCCAACGACTATGTTTCCGACTTATGAAGCTTTGATCTCCTGTCACTTGTTAACAACCTCAGCAGCAATGCTCACCTTACTACGTGTATGTTGTCTATCGCATAAAAACACTGATTTTACTTCGGAAAGTGAGTCTGCTATCAGAAGGGATAACTTTTCCACCTCCTCATCGGCAGATAATACAAGGCAAAGTAGACCTAACTCATCAAAAAACTCATTCCCATGATGCTGTTTTTAAAACTGGTATCCACAAATATACGGGAATGGCATGTAATAAACGAAATAAATTTTATAGTTCACAAGTAACCGTTTTAGTGGCAAATAATATGAAATAACATAGCAGGAATTTTGGGTTTAAACAAGTGCTGCAGCACTTAAGTGCTCTCCTCTCGCCCGCCACGATAAATCTGACAAGCTTTAAAGAGTTACCACTACGTGCTAAAAGGCGTAGCTTGGCAGGCTGCCAGCTCACTGGATAAACCAGTCCTCGTACTCAATGCTGTGTACGCATATGCGTGGGGTGACTGACGCGAGGTCTGGATGTCCGTAATATTTCCTCTACGGTACACTCAGGAACGTAAATTTTCAACCCCGCCTTCTGTGAAAGCCTGGTACACTGCGCAGAAAACATGTCGTGTGCGGCATGTGTGAACGGGCTCTTTGGTTTTGCCAAGCACTGTACCCTAACCCAACTCAGACCATCCTGGCACAGTTTTTGCCATCAGAACCCGGTGATTGAGTGAGTGAGGAGAGAGTGTGGTAGCTGCGCTGCAAGTCTGTCTCAACATAAACTAATTCACGCACAAGTCAGCAGTGCTGCGACCACTTCGTGGGACATACGATAGACATCGTCCCCCACAACGACCGAAATCTCATAGTTTCGTGGGTGTATTACGTCCCCTTAATCCACTGACTTGTCTGTCAACTTTGAGAAGTACGATCCGGTAATAAGACTGATCTGCTCAAATCTACCTACACATGACAATGAGTGAACGATCTCATGAAATGCTGTCTGAAATTCTGAAATGCGTTTGCGATTTGGCAGGATTACGTGGGTGCGGTTTTAATACTGATTAACATGCGACATAATCAAGTAATGATTCGGACTCGACGGAATCAGAACCTCCAGATAATTAGCGTGTGAATGCGGGCGTAGAGTGTGGTGGTGCAATAAATGGTGGAGTTCGTGGCGCTCAGGGCAATTTTATTGCAGTTGATCTGGTTGCTACGACTGAAATGTCGATCGCACAAACACATTTCTTCGAAGATGAATTTCCCCTGATTCGCAGCTGCCCTGCACTAGACGAAATTCGCCTATCTGGGGAGATTAAAGACCTGACAATAGAGGTAGCTTCGCTTGCTGTTACTGCTCTCTACACGTGCATTTCTATGCATTAGGCAAAGAACGGTGAGGTCCTCTATGCTCACCGAATAATACTAGCAGCTCGCATTCCTTCCTTGCGAGCCACGCTCAGTGGTCCCCTCGGGGAGGCCAATTCGATCCTAAGATTGCGGACAGTGCCTCTCAGGTAAAACTCCCATCCGTCGATTCTTTAGCTTTACCTACTCTTTATGCACTTTCCAGTCTCGCAAATGCGCTTATTAGTTATGTGTACACAGGCAAAATGGAGATGACGCCAGCAAATATGATGGGCATGGTTGCGTTCGCAAAGATGCTGAAGATTCCTGCTGTGGAGATTTGGGGAGCCAATTTAATAGCTGACAGGTAAGCATTTCCCAGTTATTCCTCCCTGACTGTCCGCTCTTAAGTGTCACTCTGGAAAATCTGGCAAACACTTGGGATTTTGCGAAGTCATTAAATATTGGATTACTAATGGATGCTTGCATCAATCTAATGGAAGCGCAGTTTATTCGTCTCATCTCTGATGACATCTTTGTACGTTTGCCAGGCGATACGGTTCCCTCGCTGGTCCGAAGCGAAGACTTGTCAGTTGACTCTGATGAACAAGTGTTTGAAGCGATTTCACGTTGGGTTTGTTTCGGTGGAGTGGTTGATGAGGAGAGGCTGAGGACATACGCTCCGAAGATGCTGAAGGAGATCCAGTGGCATCAGACCACTGCTCAGTTCCGTGAGCACTTGCTGGATAATCACCCAATATACCAGACCAACGTCGAATGTGCGTAAGTGCATGCCATTTAAGTGCATAATGATTCTGTTTAAGTCGACTTATGGCTGCAGTGGAACAGTGGATCGGCGCTGCCGCAACGCGCAGGAGGATGTGCCCCTTCAATCAACATAGCCGCAACGGGAGAACGCCTCAGATGATTTTCGTCTTTGGAAGGGATAAAAATCAAGACAGGTGGTCGGTCCTGCGTTTCGATTCAGAGCTGCAAAATGAAGAGAGAGTTGCTGACACGCAACTGCGACGTAACGCTACTTACAGTGTCGTGGGCGGTGAGTCGACTGACGTAGTCTTACCTAACCCAGCATGCTGCCCAGTACAATTTAGCGAGCGTTAGTGGCCGTCCTTGACCACCCCCCCCCCTTAATCTCATCGCACACAGACTGCTTCATGTTTTCGCAAGCACCTACCCTCCTCAGCATATTTTTAAACCTGGGTAGTTCATGCCGTTCTTCACAATTATAGCACACTTTAGTCGCAATGTGATTGTCATCATATAGGGCAGAGAACTCTACTAACTGTGAATTCGAAATCTCACGTGAGGAATTTGATGCTCAGTAGTGTTCCTTGAAATTTCCGCTGAGTATGTTGGAGCACCAGAAGGTTTTTTTCCACAGCATTTGTAAGTAGATGAAACAATTGAAAATCACTATAAATATTATAGGAATGAATGCAGTCGATTCAATGAGGGCTTTTTAGTGGGGATATTTTCCAACATGATTTTCACTGTTGGACGGCCATATAAATGCTCGTTTCTGTTAGCAAGTAAATAAGAATATTTTGGTCGATATTGGATGATGCTCAATGGTGGAACCACACTGTGGCCAGATTGCAGTGCGTCAGGCGTTATTGGGAATGCGCATCCTTATCAAATGCCAAAATTGAGGGTATGGTGACGGGTCTACTTGCAGTCCCATGGTGCGTCAATTAGAATCCAATCTACCTAGTCCAAAATGTTTTCTGTTGTCGTATATGTGCCTGGTCAATGGGCGTTGTGAGCCATGCATATATACATTGCTATTCGAATGGATACTGCGCCGTCCTACAAAATCCCAACTTAGGAACTTTTTAAAACCGGGAGATGTTTCTCCTTCGAACACGAAATTGGAAAAAAGATGTGCTTTGCTACCGAATGAGAGAAGGAAAGAATGTTTTGGTACACGTTTTTTGCAAAATACATTCGAATTTATAAGAGCATCGACAATCGATGAAGGAATTGGAATTTTTTACGGTGTCCAATCACTGCGGGCGGACGAAATGAAGTGCATTCAAAATCCAACATTCTGATATATTGGAAATATGAGGGTATTAGGTCGTAAGATAGTAAGTCTAACTATCCCAACTAAGTAATCTCTCTACTCGAAAAGGTATTACAGAGATTTAGTTAAAACCTCATGAGATCAGTCAATGAATGCAGGCGGACAATTTGGCAGAGGTTGTGTTCTCATGCATCTGGAGGAAATGAAGTTCATTTTGGGACGGGCTATGCTGGAAAGGCAATCAAATTCCTAAAAATCTAAGGTTATTGAGAAAGGCATATCATTATGTACTGACTCCATCATCCTCCTTTAGAATCTCGACGATGAACTGACATTCCGTGCAGCCTATTACGGTCTAGTTTCTGCATATCAAATGGGAAGCGTCGTGCTGCGAAATAAAAGAATAGTGATTCTGCTATTAAACATTCCGCTACGAAAAAAGGACTCCTCCCATTCCTCGACTGAGCTCTAGCACAGGCGGTCAGTTCTGGCCACACCTGTAATGCTGCTGCATTAGTTGATCTTTAAAAAGTATGCAGATTTTCAGGCTACGCAGTCAAGTAAAGATAAGCCGATGCTCACAAACCACGCCAACTTGCTTTAACAGTAAAGATACATTTTGCACACTCCCGTCTACACCTCATCCACTTATTGTGCATTGTTCCCCTCCTGGAAGAGAGCATTTTCGTAGTCGGAGGACAGACTGTGCAGCAGAGCTACTCGACGAGTGTTGATGAGTTCCTGGTGAGAGAACGGCACTGGCGCAAACGGGCACCCCTCACCGTTGGACGCGAAGTCCACGCAGCCTCCGTCGTGAAGGTTGGTGTTGCAGACAAGGGGTGTACAGAGAACACGCTGATTGGCATATTTGGTGGATGCTGCAGAGAAGGAGGAACATTTAAACGCCTTTCCTCCTGTGAGGTGTATGACGTCAGTGAGGATAGGTAAAAACACTCTTGACGCAGATCTGTTGCTTTTCCGTAAATGTTGCTGCCTCGCCCACTCATCCGCACCACACACATTCCTCGCATGTCCCAAACAGGTGGTACAGGCTGCCCAATCTACGGGAAAAGAGGAACGGTCCAGCTGCTGTCTGCTTACCCCACGACAATCGGGTCTTCGTCATTGGCGGTAAGGACGATTCTGCCTGGACTGCTTCCGTGGAGTTCTGTCAGCTGCGAACAGACTGGCAAGGGAAGGCCACCTCATCCAGCGCCGCCGAATTCTCGCTACCAGCTGCTCCCATGCGAACTGCGCGCGGATATCTCTCAGCGACACACTTTAGAGGGAAAATCATTGCCGCCGGTGGATATGATGGTAACAAGAAAGTCAAAGTTGTGGAGATGTTTTCTCCCCCAGACACCAGATGTCCGCTCGGTCAGTGGACGGACCTCGCTGCGATGAATCAGCCTCGTTCATTTTTCTCTCTTCTCACCACCCGCGACGCGTTCTTTGCTCTCGGCGGTAATTCATGCATTTTTTCTCTCATGCAATTTGATACCATTGGCGGCATATTTTATGGGGTTAGGCAACAGTGCACCGATTATTGTAATTAATGTTAATCTTCTGATTTGGCTCAATTTCTCTGGACCTTTTTAAGATGGAATCGCATGGGAATTGTTTCAAATTTGTAGGCGGCGATGGGAGATCAGGAAACACGCTAGAGGCCCTAACTGCACCAGAAGGCTCAGTTGATCACGACAATGACTTGGCATCTTGGATCTGGTCGACGAAGAACCCATTGGAAACCCTTGCGGAGATTCGTGGAGCTGTAAGCGTTCGCATGTGAATGCGTGCGATTCTTCATTTTAACTTGGAGTCTCTTCTGTCGCTTGCAAGCTGAAATTATACGATTAGCAATTGAAACCGCTTCATCTTCTCAAGAACTGTCGAAATCCGTGTTGTCACTTTATATTTGAAAACATCAAAATGGTCTTCAATGCGCACGTCGGGAATAGCTGAGCAAAACGTCTTTCGCTTTGCCGCGAATCAAGCATTTTTGTGCTTTTCTCTGGACCAAGTGTGTCAATCCCTGAGGGGATATGCCCATCCGCTCACATGAAGCATAACCGTAATAAAGCATAAATTCACATTTTCGTACGTTAATATGAATGACAATTATATTACACCAGGGAGGGTGGAGAAGAAGCATGTTGGAGAAACCAACGCTTTTGTCAGATCTAGGCAGTGGTTGAAGAGAATGAGTTTCGGTCGGCGGAGCAAGAACGATATTCCTACGATTTTTCGGATGCGTTCTGTGGTCCATAACCGCAGACAGCCAAATACGGTAGAAATATACTCTATTTGCTATACTACTATTTGTCCAACAAAGTAACTCTTCTCGAATTCACTGCAGGTGTTTGCAATTGTTTCAAGGGTTTCCTGATCTTTCACGTTTGAGTCGTTAATTTTTACGATGTAAGTAGCAGTCGTTGACCAGATCTGGTACAGATGCCGGCGAAACAGCATTGTCGTGCAAATGGGTGGAGGAGAGTTTGGGCGATCATGGTCGACCATAGATTAGCAATCAGGAGAAATTGTTGCTTTTTAATTTTCTCAGAAATTATGTACGCACTTGGAGTGTATCCGTTTATTCGTTGTCTGTAGACTCAGACCCTAAATTATGCTACTAGCTGCCCGTCGGCAATTAATGAATATTACGCGGTTACACGCTGTGGCTGATGGAATTCGCTCCAACTAATCATGCATAAAAATTACGGTCTGCGTCTCTAGACCTTGAATACACTGATCTCCACACAGTTCGCAGATAATGCCGTCAACCGGATATAAATTCGTGGGCTCTGGGGTTCTTACAAAACCAAAGGAACATATCATTATAAATGCAGTAGATAGCTCGTTATAGAATCCTTATTTCGCGAGTAATTGCTCTTCGTTGTAATTAGTCGGCGAAGAACTCCCAAAAGAAATCGGCTTTTTATTCATGTTATCCCCGTTAAAAAGATGGCAGTCCCGGAGACGCGCTTGCGCTCGGTCCACATTTCGTCTTCCAACGTGTCTATTTGGCTACTACACGCACAAATTCTTCTGCTGTCTAATCTTGCGCCGGATTCAGATGTTTAGCTGAAGAAGAGTGAAGGCTTGAGCGTCCTGTTGGTCCATCGGCCCGTTTCGTCTTTATTTCACCCACGCCACAGAAAACTTGACGCAAGTTGTCCGAAGCCGTTGACGAACAGATCCACTTGTACTACGAGCTGGTTGTTTACCTTGACATGATTGATTAGTTAGTTCTATGAGACAGGCTTCTCAACAGTACGTAGGAGAACTGGTCTGATGGATTCATTCATCTACCAGAAAGTTAGTCACGTTCAGTTGTTAAGCCAAACCTTCTCTGCGTACACAAGCGTATTTTATCACGTGGCAACTCATCTGACAGAAATGCATGCATGCCTGGAGTGTCATCCTACTGGGCGGCGTATTTGTAAGATGAAGAGATCAATGTACCTGCATCTGAAACCAGGTGCAAATGCAATTTGACATGCATTTCGAGGTTTATCCTACTCACTGGCACTGGAGTCGGCTGTGCTCCATTCATTGAGATTACTGTTGATATACCGTCAAATAAAGTGGAATTTTTGTTATAATTATTTCAAAATTGAAGACGACGAGGTTGGAGCATCAGGAAAAAACTATAGAAGCCCTTACTGCACCGGAGGACTCCGTTGATCACGGCAATGACTTGAGATCTTGGATCTAGTCGACGAAGTGCCCACTGGAGACCCCTTCGCGACTTGTGGCGCTGCAGGCATTCGCATGTGAACGTGTGGGTTTTTGATGTTAACTCGGGGTCGCTTCCATTGCTTGCAAGCTGAAAATAAACGAATGGTAATTTAATCCGCCTCGTCTTCCCAAGCACTGAGGAAGTCCCTTCTGCAACTTTTCAGTTGTAAACATTGAAGGGGCTACAGTCCCGACGTCCGGGGTAGCCGGTCAAAGGCGTTTCTGATCTGCGGACATTAAGTGGCGGCGCGCATCACTGTGGGCCAAGTGTATCGGTTAATTCCTACGAGCAGGATGCCAATTCGCCGTTATAATGCACAACTGGAATTGCCGATCATGAACTAAAAAGTTTGTGCGCTTATATGTGTGACAGCTACACAACCGGTGGGAGCGGGGGGTAGGGAGATCATAGTGCGCGAACCACTACTTTTGCCAGAACTGGAAATGGACTGGACAGAAGGAATACTCGTGCAGAGAGAATTCCAGGAAGTAGTTGAGAAGAATGAGTTTCCGTCGACGGAACAAGAACGATATTCCTCCGTTTTTTCGGATGTATGCTTTAGCCCATAACCGCAGACTGCAAAAGTTGGAAGCATGGACACAGAGGTGTGCGGTATGCATGAACTGTATTTGCTGTGCGACCATATGACCAGAAATCGTAACTGTTCCCGCATTCACTGCAGGTGTTTGTAGCTGTGTTAAGGGTGTCCTAATCTGGTACGCCCGAGTCGTTATGTTTTACGATATGAGCAACCGTCGTTGACCGCGTCTGGTGCAGATGCCGGAGGAGTTGCTATGTTGGGCAAACAGGGGGCCAGTCAGGGCGATTATGGCCGGCCAAATAATAGCAATCAGAAAAATATTTCATTTTTTAATTTCCTCAGAAATTATGTACGATCTTGGCGTGGGTCAGTTTATTCGTGGTCTGTAGACTCAGACTCTAAAGTATACTACTAGCTGACTGTCAGCAGTTGATGAATATTACGCGGTTACACGCTGTGGCTCATGGAATTCGGTCAAAACATTCATGCATAAAAATTTCAGTTTGCGCCTATAGACCTTGAACAAACTGATCTACTTTCACTTCGTAGATAATAAATAAATAAATAAATAAATTTTAATTTAATGCCAGTTTACAGGCATTGTCAAGGGAAGCGATTAAACACAAATCCGACCAGCAGTGAAAAAAAACTCCTGAGCTTAAGGCATAAAAATATAGTTGATGGTGGTTTTTGTGGTTTGGAGGGCTCAGGAGAAAAAAACTGTCGGCGGTGGTAGAATATCGACCGTCAAGAAGGGTATCGGAGATTATCGGACGTCAAATTCCTTTCATGAAGTTGGGGATAGTCAAAGTAGAGGCGTCGAGGAACAGCTGGTGAGACCGGCCATAGTGTTCAGAGACCACAAACGCCATCGCTACGGTACAGTCGATCAGTAGATTCAGCACCCAAAATTTGTGGGAGCTTTTCTGAATGCTGTCGACGGGATATAACTGCGTGGCCTTTGGGGTTCTTACAATAACAAATGAGCATTTCATTGCTAATGCAATAGATAGCTCGTTACACACTCAGTATTTCACAAGGTATTGCTCTCCCCTGTAATTGGTCGGCAGAGAACTCACAAAAGAAATCGGTTTTCTATTCATGTAACCCCTCGCCCCCCAAATGGTGGTAATCCCGGAGGCCCGCATTCGCTCGGTCCACATTTCATCTTCCAACGTGTCTATTTGGCTTCTACACGCACAGATTCGTCTGCTGTCTAATCTCGCGCCGGATTCAGATTTTTAGCTGATGAAGAGTGAAGGCTTGATCGCGCGTTGATCCAGTGGCCTGCTTCGTCTTTATTTCACCCACGCGGCAGAAAACTTGACGCAAGTTGGCCGAAGCTGTTTACTAACAGATGCATTTGTACAGCGAGCTTGAAGTTTACTTTGACATGATTTCATTAGTTAGGTCTATGAGACACGCCTCTCAACAGCATGTAAAAGAACTGGTCTGGTGGCTGCGTTCATCTACTAACATGTTTGTGACGTTCAGTTGTTAAGCCAAACGTTTCTGTGTGACCTCGTAGCAACCCACAGGGCACTTACTCAGGCCTGCGTGTTGGTGCGCGAATGTGTGAGACTGTGGTATGGCGGACGATTGTCTACTGCTGGTTTTCATGAATACTTATGTGACCTAGTAGGCCCATGCGGTGGCTGAATGTGTCGGAGCGATGAGGGCAGTTGATGACGTGAACTTTTCACCACCACCACCACCACCACCACCACCACCACCACCACCACCACCACCACCAGCAACAAAACAGGAGGCAGAAGTACGAGGATTACTGCACACCTATGCCTGCCACCACACCCTCCCCCTCGTCCGCAACAAACGCTTGACCAGCATTTTAATCAAAAACAGCCTCAAATCGGGTCAGAAAGACACGAAAGACTGGGCAGTCATGGACACGAGCTGTATACCCAACGGGAGTGTAAACGCATCTACCAGCAGGGAATCAGCTGTCAGATAAGTGGCTGCGCATGGCAGGGGGCGAGTGCCATGGTTTGTTAGTTCTGGCATAGAAGGCGCTTGAATTCTTTGTGCACCACCCACCACAAGCATGGAAACAGCAACCCACACACAAGTGGGAATCGTGTTCCTTGCCTTCCCTTCTATATCGCCTCTATGATGGTAACATACCTGACATCATGGTAGTGAATCCACATTACGCCAAACTCTGATGGATTGTGTGGGACTCGGTTCCTGTGCGTCGCAATCTCATACGGGCCCTTCTTGATCTTTTCGGCCAATAGCAGAGGGAATGGAGAGTGAGGTCGACACTCACGGTGCGACAAAATTCGTGACTTGGAAGGCTGCCATTGGACGGAGGGAGATTCAGGCTACAATGACTCCGTCTCAATGTGACCTTAATGGTACCCACACCCGGCTAAGATCCGAGCTCTCTCCTTCCCCTGACGTCTGGAATCCTGGTGCTTTGTGTGCGTGGGCCAGGATGTGTGGCGGCAGCCCTAGACGCGGGTCAACCACATGTGCCTGCTCTCGCCCCCTGTCGTTCTGCCTGGGTCTTTACACGGGGTGGAGGTGGATGCGAGTGGATAGAGTACGGTGGATACTGCGCAAGGCTACTACCCCCCTAAACTAATTTTTGCAATCTCCTTAAATGTTGTCATCGAGCTCTTCCACGATTATATCCCAAAAGTACGAGAGTATGTTATTAGATAAATAAAGGCGGTAGCTATCAAGAGCAGTAAAATCACCAAAATTCATCCTTTGGACGTGTCTGTTCGAGAAATCATCAATCCATTTACGAAAACCTGCAATAAATGCGAACGCTACCAATATCAGCAGGCCTGTGGTAGCATAGCAACTTCAGCCAATGCATGCTGCGTCAACAACTCCATTCTCTTGCTGTCATTTGTCGATCCTGGATCCAAAATCACGGGCATATGTTTTTCGGTCATAGGTCGTTTTATTTTTGACTCGCAGGTAATGTAGTTGTCTCGAGGTTAACACAAATTATGCGTCGGGCTGCATGCGAATGGATACCATTACAGCAATCTCCTCGAATGTGCCCACCGAGCACTTGCACTTCCAGAGTGCCGAAATCATCTGATTGTGATGGTGCAGCAGACCTCTCGGCGTTTGCCACCTTTTAATTTTGTAGAATTTTCATGAAATCCATTTGCAAAACCGGAGGAAAGAGGCCAAGACCGAGGAATCGGCGAGATGCACGATAAACGAATTACTTCTGCCTCTAAGACATTCAAATCTGGACACCTCGAGCAGCTTGCAACGTTTAAACCAGGCACAGCTATTTTACCTGCTTTCTTGTAGACAGATCTACCAGGGCTCTGACAGTCCTGGAGCACACATTATCAAAAACGATGATCCCGTCAGGGATGGTGTCTTCATTGCATGAGGCCGCTTCATCACAGCTTCATTCACATGCGCCTGACTGCCACATCCACCGGCGACAATGATTCTTCCCATGCGTGTGGTCCGCAAGACGGCAGCTGATATCCCAGATGAGATAGGGACTACGCGGCTGGAGTAGGAAACACACACAAGGCCTGTGGATGTGGAGTAAGCTGTGCCGAAGGTGAATCAAGAACTTCAACGGAAGTGGAGGAGGTCAACAGTCAAATGGAAGTCTTCATACAGAAGATTGGCAGGCAGGTTGCAAGAAGTGTGAATACCAGCTGGTCGAGAAGAAACAAAGCTAGAAAACTACGATAAATAAACGTCCGGAACTGAGACAAAATTAACACAAGCCAAATTGTTATAGGCAGCGGAGACAAAATTACAAACTGGAAGGATTGTTCAGTGAGACATGCTGGGTAAACTGAAATATTTCGATTTAAGCTGACGAACAAAAAGCTGACACGAGCGAAAACATGCAAAAGACGTGGTAAAAAATAAATATTCAAAATTTAATCAATTACAGAATTGGGGAGTGTAACTCACAAATGAATAATCCAGGGATAAGGACTACCGAATGTTCTCGCTACGAGCGAGTGAAATTGTTATATCTGAAGGTAGCCGGAACGATTAACGAATACTGTGAATCCGTGCGATGGGCGCCTGCTTGTGCTAGCACTGTTCCCTCACGAGTAACTGGACATTGACATTCTCTGAGATTACCGAATTCGTGGTCTCCGCACCAACCTGCGGGATTACTGTCTTCCTTCGTGACAAGGAAGAAAAATATGAAGTAGGAACGAGATTTAAGCATTATATTTTGAATATGAGTTAAATTAAATAACCAAAGCTGCATAAGTTTTACATTTAAAGGCTATGTAAGATAAGTGAAAGGGCAAATCTAGTGATAGCTGGCTGAAATCCCCTTAAACTTGTATTCCACGAAGGAGGCTTTATATCATAAACATGACTCATTTCCGTAGAAACAGTCGACTATATCCGGCTGTATTTCGAGGGTTATATTGCACTGGTTACTGTGAATAAGAATCATCTGGAATCATTCTAAAACTGTTTTAATTTAACTCATCCACCAATGAAATTTATTAACACAACGCAGATTTATTGATATCTGCCATCCCAACATGCCCTATTACACTGAAATACTGACAGATCGTTGAATATCTCGACTAATTGCAAAGGACACAGGCAGAGGTTGTACCAGCATACGGGTAAAAGATTACTATTTCTCACAAACGGAGCTTCGCCAACGGTCTCCTAAATCGAGTTAAGACCCACAACTGAAAAAAAGAACGTAATCTGATGAGCAACACCCATCATTCACAAACCACTGGCAACTCAATTTGCCTGTCGAGTATTTCTGTGTGTCTTCTCGAGCAGACTAATGTCGGCCGAGGTGCTTAGCTTAGCACAAATGACAGCTGATCTGGGAGGAAGTAGGGTGGGTGGAGGGAGGGGACGGGGGGTTACTATGTGCACACTGAAACCACGCTCGCGTACTGTGAGTAAAGAGAGCATCGACCCGGTGCCAGGGGGATGACGCACCCCTCAGCTCTCAGCCTCGTAACTGAAAGCGGTATTGGAGGAGAGAATACAGGTGTATGGGGCTGCGAATTGGGCCTCAGCTCGATGTGACAGTAGGCGATTCAGATAGTGGTTTGAGTGGAGGGTATTTCACTACTCTAGGCTACGTAGAGTCTGCTAAAAAACGTGTGCTCGATTAGAGTTAGGCGCACACACCGGTTGAGAACAGCGATGCAGTCCCCAACTCATACAGCGACAGTCGAATCTGGGTCTAGGATAAGGTAGGTGAGATAAGAACCAGAGCATCATTGCAGATATTGTCGGAGTTCGTAATAGGAGGAACAGATCCAAGTCTCCGTTTCCATATCCGCATAACTGAACGGAAGTTCTTCAAGACTACACTAGAACTGGCTGACTGCTCATTGCTAGGCACTACATACGAATACGGTTGGCCTAAATTCCAAATGAATATAGAGAGATCGTAGTGAGTTTTTGTAAGCATGCCAGGCAAGCAAATACCCCTGGCACATTTGACCCTAAAGGCAGACGCCCACTTCATCCTTTTATGCACTTCTGCGTTTCATGCTATCAGCGAATAAGGTTCTCTCAGTCATCAGTCCTCCAAAGGGGCGGTTGAAAGTGCCCGGAATAACTTGCAAACGCTGAACAAACAACATATGATCGCCGATGGACGCTACTGTGAGTCACATTCCAAATAGCACAACAACTTCGCCCAATGGGGAATGAGGCATGAGGACATTACTGCACACCCGTATGTACCACGACGAAAGTCTATCCGTGCACTACTCAAGATGATCTTCCATAGGTGTCTGCTGCATTGGAAAATGAAAAGAAACGTAAATTTTTGAGGCCTGGACGAAAACGTGGGTCAACATCCACAGGTCCGGGAGGCAAGGAGATAAACTCTTATCTGCATTACTTCGTTAGTGAAGTGATCCGGCTCTAAACGGGACGGAAGCTGAATATTGTGTGCTATCATGCAAAGCCATTGAAGGCCGCAGGTAAAGACAACTAAGATGAGGAAATATAACAGACTCAACCAAAGTAATTGACGGTATTCTGCGCACACAGCCGTGGCACATGTGATAAATGAAATTGTAATTCTAGAAAAATTGCTTACTTGGACCGTGGGTTTTCAATCCTTCAGAGCAGTGAAATTTGCCTGTATTTTTGCATCGAACTGAAAAATGTCTGAAAGCGGTGTCATATGCGGTTTTGTTTTAGGCCTACTACTCTTCCCAATTGTTCGTCGAAGACATAGACAAGATGGACTGACGTCAAGACTGTTGACGACGCGGGGAAGTTGCAGTCGCACATCAACAAACGGAGTGCAGGGTAAAACAGGTGGCCTTTTAAATTCTGTGTCCAAGTGTTTAGTTATATATCAAATGGAAATATTGCAGGTCGGAAGACCGGGACGCAAGCGTAGCGGCAATCCCGATTCAACAGGCTTTTTTAAATCGAAAAAGAATACCTAAGTTATTGCAAAATAAATACCAGAATGAATAACATTTTGCGTGTTTTCTTTATATTTAAGTAGGCATTTTTACCCATGTGATTTGTGCACGTGTCTGTTACTTAGCGTATTCAAACACCATGTCCAGGCGCGACTGCAGTATATTGGGATAACGCTGCACGATAAGCAACAGTACATACGTAGTGAAATAGTAATTTCTAATCGATAACATATTTCTGAATTTCGTCCAACATTTCATGAGATACTGCGTGTTGACGTTTACTTGTCTGGGTGGGCGCCCACCAATCCCTTGCGGCATCCGCTAACCTCGTTCTCCTTTGGGGATTCAATCTAGAGCCCCGCCAACAGTCTCATTGGGACTGATATTATATGCAGAAATAGCTTGTCGGCAAAGGCAAATGAAACCGGATTTCTCATTACAAGAGAGAATGAAATGGAGGGCGCTGAAGGCGGAGCTGGCGACCTTGAAAGAACAAGGAGAGAAAGGACTAGTAATAATGAACGGAGTGGTTGTTCGACGATAAAGACCCCTCCTGTGGAGGACGCCTGTCATACTAACGAAGGCCACACGGCCGAGCAACTAATTCAACGCAACAACCTACATAAAATTAAGTTCTTCTACGGAAATGTACAAAGCCTCTTGAACAAACTCGATGAACTTAAAATAATTGTGGCCGAACTATGTCCTGATGTTATTGCATTAACTGAAACGTGGCTCACCCCAGATGTCACAGACCCCCAAATACAGTTAGATGGTTATCAAGTGTTAAGAGGAGACCGAACCAAAAGGCGAGGTGGCGGAGTTGCCCTATATATCAGCAATGCGGTCGAATATAACCCTGTTGAAGAATGTGTAAATGAGCATGATCTGGAGCTGCTACAGTGTCATTTGCTGGTTCCCAAAGCCAAAAACGTTACTATCACCGTTGTATATAGACCTCCAAATCAACCTGCCGACGAAGATCAAGCGTTAATCACTCGACTCCGCGAGGACAGTCGAAAGCAAAACATTATTATTGTAGGAGATTTCAATGCTCCGAGGATTAATTGGGACCTTATGACAGTTAAGGGCCACAGACAAGGATTCGACCAAATGCTATTAGACATGACATTTGATGAATTTCTGTTTCAACATGTACGAACTGTGACTCGGATGCGTGAAGGTCAGAGAGCTAGTTGCCTGGACCTTGTGTTTACTAAAAACGAGGAAAGCGTTGATGAAATAAATGTAGGCCCGCCCCTAGGTTCTTGTGATCACATGACATTAATGTGGGAGTCGACACTCTTAGCTGTCCCCGAACGAAGCTCAAAGTCGTTAAGAAATGTCTGGCGAGGTAACTTTGAGGCAATGAAATCAGAGATTGGACACACACTATGGACCGAAGCATTACGAGGAGACGTCAACGAATGCTGGACAACCTTCGAATCAACTATGAGAGACCTGATTGAACGGTACTGTCCCCTCAAGAAACATCCAACCGGAAACAAACCGAAATGGTTAACAACATCGGTTATGAAGGAAATCCGAAAAAAACGAAAGCTGTGGAAAATCTTCTTACAAACGGAGAACCCAGAAAAACTTCAGAAATTCAGACAACAACGAACCTTATGCAAAAGACTCATCCGAGAAGTACGAGCTTCTTATGAAATGAAGCTCCTAGAAGAGGCGCAGCAAAAACCTAAAGCGTTCTATGCATATATCAGGAGCAATACGAAAAACCAGGACCATCTGGCAACCCTAAAGGACAAAAATAACCGAATTGTGAGCGATGGCTTTCAAAAAGCCGAGCTTCTTTCCGAGTTTTTCCAAAGTGTCTACACCACGGAACCACCCCTCCAGTCCTGTTCTCTTCCACTGCCAGCAAACCATCCACTTATAAGCACAGTATTTTTTACTCCGCAGTTAGTTTTAGCAGAGCTAAATAAGCTGGATCCTGCCAAGTCACCTGGACCAGATGAGATCCCAGGTGTACTCCTGCGTCAGCTAGCTGAAGAATTAGCAGAGCCACTTTCTATAATCTTCCAAAAATCGCTGGAAGCTGGCAAACTACCTGACACATGGAAGTTGGCAAACGTCGTACCTATCCACAAGGGAGGATCACGGCTATGTCCCACCAACTACCGGCCGGTTAGTTTGACATGCATTTGCTGCAAACTGATGGAAAGGCTAGTTAAAAAATCCATTACATCACTCGATACTTTCCGCTCTCACATCGCCTCAGTTCAACATGGCTTCTGCGAAAAGAGGTCCTGCCTCACAAATCTGCTTTCGTCACTCGAACATTGGTCAAAGGCCATGGATAAAGGATATCCAGTTGATGTCATTTACTTTGACTTCAGCAAGGCGTTCGATTGCGTCCCACATAAGCACCTCATCCAAAAGTTATCAGAAGTAGGGATAAGAGGAAATCTTCTGAACTGGATTCAAGATTTCCTAAACGGACGGCAACAAAAAGTCACTGCGGGCGGCTACTGCTCAGAATGGGCACCTGTTACGAATGGAGTCCCACAGGGGTCAGTTCTTGGGCCGCTCCTATTCATTATCTATGTAAATGACCTGGTACGGGAAGTGAAATCAGACATAGCGCTCTTTGCAGACGACCTTAAACTTTGGAGAGCGATAAAAGATGAAGATGACGTCAGGATGCTACAAGA
Source organism: Spirometra erinaceieuropaei (assembly GCA_902702965.1). NCBI lineage: Eukaryota > Metazoa > Platyhelminthes > Cestoda > Diphyllobothriidea > Diphyllobothriidae > Spirometra > Spirometra erinaceieuropaei. Next base: position 28,244 of record CACRXP010000398.1, on the reverse strand, counting down.
GGACGTAACGAATTTGCACGCATGGAGCGAGAAATGGTGCATGAAATTCAACATCAAAAAATGTGCAGTAATGCACGTAGTATCAGCGAGGCGAAGAACAAATGCACCCCCACGACAGTATCTCCTGGATAATCAACCACTTAAAACCGTAGATGTGCAAAAAGATCTCGGTGTATTCATTAAAGACGATCTAAACGTCACCACGCAGTGTTCTAAAGTCGCTGCGCGGGCAATGTCCGTTATGAGCGCGATTCGCAGAACGTTTATTCACTTGAATA
>CACRXP010000398.1:8685-26814 GCA_902702965.1 Spirometra erinaceieuropaei | reverse complement strand
GCCAGAATTCGTAACTTGATGTATAGATTCGCCCACTTGACCACAAAGGCAGACGCCCACTTCCTCCTTTTATGCACTTCTGCGTCTCATGCTGTCAGCGAATAAGGTTCTCTCAGCCATCAGTCCGCCCAAGGGCCGGTTTTAAGTCTCTAGAATAACTGGTAAACGCTGAACTAACAACATCTGATCGCCGATTGACGATACTGTGTGTCACATTCCGAAAAGTATAAAAGTTTTGCCCAAGGGGATTGAGGCATGAGGACAGTAGAACAGACCCGTATGCACCATGACGAAAGTCTACCCGGGCACTATTCAACGTGATCTTCTCTAGGTGCATGCTCCATTGGAAAATGAAAAAAACGTACATTCTTGAGTTTTGGATGAAAAAGTGGGTCAACATCCACAGGTCAGGGGTGCAAGGAGACAAAATTTTATTTGCATTAGTTCGTAAGTAAAGTGATCCGGCTCTAAACGGGACGGAAGCTGACTATTGTGTGCCTTCATGCAAAGCCATTGAAGGCCGCAGATAATGGCAACTAAGCTGAGGAAATATAACAGACTTAACAAAGTTAATTGACGGTATTCTGTGCACAGAGCCGTGGCACAAGCGATAACGGAAATCATAATTCTAGGAAAATTGCTTACTTAGACCGTGTGTTTACAATCCTTCAGAGCAGTGACATTTGCCTATAATTTTATATCGAACTGAAGAAATGTCTGAATGCGGTGTCACATGCGGTTTTGTTTTAGGCCTACTACTACTCCTGATTCGATTGGGAGGTCGCCATGTTCGTCGAAGACATAGAAAAAATGGACTGACGTCAAGACTGTTGACGACGCGGAGAAGTTGCAGTCGCACATCAACAAAAGGAGTGCTGGGTGAAACAGGTGGCCTATTACATTCTGTGTCCAAGTGTTTAGTTAAATATAAAATGGAATGATTGCAGGTCGGAAGACCTGGACGCAAGCGCAGCGGCAAACCCGGTTCAAAAGGCCCTTTTTAAATCGAAGAGGAATACTTAAGTTATTTGCGAAATAAATTCCAGGATGAATAACATTTTGCGTGTTTTCTTTACATTTAAGCAGGCATTTTACCCACGAGTTTTGTGCACCTATCTGTTACGTAGCGTATTCAAAACATCCCGTCCAGGAGTGACTGCAATATATTTGGATAAGGTTGTAAGATAAACAACAGTACACATTTAGTCAAATCGATAACATATTGATGAATTTCGGCTGACATTTCATGAGATACTGCGTCTTGACGTACACTTGTCTGAAAGGGCGCCCACCGATCCGTTGCGGAATCCGCTAGTCTCATTCTCCTTTGGGGACTCTATCTAGAGCCCCGTCGACAGTCTCATTGGGACTGGTATTATATGTAGAAATAGAATTTCGGCAAATGCAAACGAGACTGGAGTGCCCACCCCTGGCTTATTAGACTTAATCAGCCCTTCATATCTAACCGCAAGACTGGCAAGCCCTGAGACACGAAACCGGACCTGTTGGTTGGGGGTCACAAAATCTTGGGGTTGCGCATGGTTTGCTAATGACGGCCAATAGGGAGGAAATGGCCATTCCAGTCCCTCTGTCTTTGTCGGCAATTAATTTCTGCACCTTTGTCTCCTGAATCCTCATTGGCCTGTGCATTGGTATTTCTACATACCATCGACACTACTACTACTACTACTATTACTACTAATACTACTGCTACCACATCGATACCATGCAAACCCACTGAAGACCACCACCGCCTACCTCGGGAGTACGGCACAGTACCTATGCGATATATATATATATATACGTGGCAAAGGTGGCCGCTCACCGAATGTTTCGACGGAATTCACTCGTCCATTTGTGCCTTAAGGCTCTCTCTCTCGAGTCCAACCAGCAGCCGCACCGCGGCGCATGATATATGCAGAATGGTATTACCGAAAATGACATGGGAGACTGGAATGGCCATTTCTGACTTATTAGCCGTCGTCAGCCAGTCATAGCCAGCCCCGAAATGTGGAACACCCGAGGCTCAAACTCGCGACCTGTTAGTTAGAAGTCCACGCCTCTAACCACTGGGCCACGAGCACATTGCACTGTCGGTTTTCGATCGGTAATGCCATTCTGCCTATAACATGCGTCGCTGTGCGGCTGCTAGTTGGGCTCGAGAGAGAACCCGTAAGGCACAATGGAACGAGTGAGTTCCGTAAGAACGATCGCTGAGCGCCCCTAACATTGTATATTCCCGATCGTAACCGACAAGGCAACCTCGTACACTGTGCAGAAACCATGTCGTGTGAGGCATGTGTGAACGGGCTCTTTAGTTTCGCCAACTACTGTACCCCAACCCACCTCAGACCATCCTGGCACAGTTTTTGCCATCAGAGTCGGGTGAGTGAGTGAAGACAGAGTGCGGTAGCTGCTCTGCAAGTCTGTCTCAACATAAACTAATTTACGCGCAAGTCACCAGTGCTGCGACCACTACGAGGGACATACGTGCGACATCATCACCCGCAACCACCGAAATCTTTTAGTATCGCGGGTGTATTACGTCCACTTAATAGACTGGCATGTCTGTCAGCGCTGAGAAGTACAATCCGGTAATTAGCCTGATCTGGTCGAATCTACCACCGCATGCCAAACGAGGTCTCTTCTCGCTGTTCACTTGAGTAGGCACGTAGTCGCCACCAAGTTACTTTATTAGCGCACATCAAGCCCAAACCGTGTGTCTCTACTTCACTTTCCACCCACGGTTTCCTCGTTGACCGCGCGTACTTCAGCTTATTTCACATTGAAAAGACGCCACTAGCAACTTCTAGACCGCGTCGCCTTGTCTGATAGAACTACTGCGATTCCCTGACAAATGAAAGGCGTGCGCATTCTCACATAACCAATCCACTCCCTAACTCTGCCAACTGCCACCCGATCGAATCCACCGTTCGCCGCACTCCCCCGATCAGAACCTGCAGACCATCAGCGTGCGCATGCGGGCGTACAGTGTGATGTTGCAATAAAACGTGGAGTTCGTGGCGCTCACGGCAATTTTATCGCAGTTGATCTGGTTGCTACGACTGAAATGTCGATCCCACAAACACATACCTTCGAAGATGAATTTCCCCTGATTCGCAGCTGCCCTGCACTGGACGAAATTCGCCTAGCTGGGGAGATTAAAGACCTGACAATAGAGGTAGCTTCGCTTGCTGTTACTGCTCTCTACACGTGCATTTCTATGCATTAGGTAAAGAACGGCGAGGTTCTCCATGCTCACCGAATAATACTAGCAGCTCGCATTCCTTCCTTGCGAGCGACGCTCAGTGGTCCCCTCGGGGAGGCCAATTCGATCCTAAGATTGCGGACAGTGCCTCTCAGGTAAAACTCCCATCCGTCGATTCTTTAGCTTTACCTACTCTTTATGCACTTTTCAGCCTCGCAAATGCGCTCATTAGTTATGTGTACACTGGTAAAGTGGAGATGACGCCGGCAAATGTGATGGGCATGGTAGCGTTCGCAAAAATGCTGAAGATTCCTGCCGTCGAGATTTGGGGAGCCAATTTATTAGCCGACAGGTAAGCATTTCCCAGTTATTCATCTCCAACTGTCCGCTCTAAAGTGTCACTTTGGAAAACCTGGCAAACACTTGGGATTTCGCGAAGTCATTAAATATTGGATTTCTGTTGGAGGCTTGCATCAATCTGATGCAAGAGCAGTTTATTCGTCTCATCTCTGATGACCTATTTGTACGTTTGCCAGGCGATACGGTGCTCTCACTGGTGCGAAGCGAAGACTTGTCAGTTGACTCTGAGGAACAAGTTTTTGAAGCGATTTCCCGTTGGGTTTGTCCTTGTGGAGTGGTTGATGAGGAGAGGCTGAATACATACGCTCCGAAGATGCTGAAAGAGGTCCAGTGGCATCAGTACACTGCTCAGTTCCGTGAGCACTTGCTGGATAATCATCCGATATACCAGACCAACGTCGAATGTGCGTAAGTGCATGCCATTTAAGTGCATAATGATTCTGTTTAAGTCGACTTATTGCTGCAGTGGAGCAGTGGATCGGCGCTGCCGCAACGCGTGGGAGGATGTGCCCCTTCAATCAACATAGCCGCAACGGGAGAACGCCTCAGATGATTTTCGTCTTTGGAAGGGATAAAGATCAAGACAGATGGTCGGTCCTGCATGCTGTCCCGTACACTTTAGTGAGCGTTAGTCATCATACTTGACCCCACCCCTTCCCCAATCTTATCGGGCACCGACTGCACCATGTTTTCGCTAGCACATACCCTCCTCAGCATATTTTTTAATTTGAGCAATTTATGCCGTTATTCACAATCATAGCACACGTTAGTCGCAATGTAATTGTATCACATAGGGCAGAGAACTCTAATAACTGTGATGTCAAAATATCACGTGACGAATTTGATGCTGAGTAGTGTTCCTTGAAAATTCCGCAGAGTATGCTGGAACACCAGATGGTTTTGTTCCAATGCATTTGTAAGTAGATGAAACAATTCAAAATCCCTATAAATATTAGAGGAATGAAAGCAGTCGATTCAAACCGACACAGTGAGGGCATTTTAGTGGGGATATTCTCCAAATTGATTCTCACTGTTGGACGGCCATATAAGTGCTCGTTTTTGTTATCAAGTAAAAAAGGTTATTTTGGTCGATATTGCATTATTCTCAATAGTTGAACAACACTATGGCCAGCTTGCAGTGCGTCGGGCGTTATTTGGAATGCGCAACCTCATCAAATGCCAACATTGAGGGTATGGTGACGGGTCTAGTTGCAGACCCATGGTGCGTCAATTGGGATCCAAACCACCTTCTACCAATATTTTCTGTCATCGTATACGTTCCTAATTAATGTGCTTATGTGCCAAATGCCTAGCTATTTGCTGTAGCGGTCTAGATGGACCACGTTAGTCTCTTCAGTCGACCAAGGCAACTGTCAAATGGGAAAGATGAGAAGGAATCTAAGGCCTCATGACGTTCAACATCATCAGCAATATGCAGGATGTCGTGGACGTTGTAGACCATATAACGAGGCCAATTTACGGGTAAACAGCTTTACAAAATGCCTAGCGTAGCCTAGGTTTGACCTGTAAGTGTCCGCTGAGGCTAGCAATCTTATGGCCGTCTAACAACCGCACCTAAGTAATCTCCCTAATCGAAAAGGTATTTCAGAGATTTAGTTAACACCTCATGAGATCAGTCAATGACGGGTCTAGCTGGGGGCCCATGGTGCGTCAATTGGAATCCTAATGTGCCATAAGTACATATATACATTGTAAATCGAATTGATACTGCGCCGTCCTACAAAATCATAAAATTAGGAACTTCTTAAAAGCGGGAGTTGCTTTTCCTTAGAATACAAAATTGGAAAAAAGATGTGATTTGCTACCGAATGAGATGAAGAAAGAATTTTTTGGTACATGTTGTCCGCAAAATACATTCGAATTTATAAAGGCATCGAAAATCGATAGAGAATGTAAAAGCTACATAAAATAGCTATTAATGACATTTTTACCGGATACGATTATTGCAGGCGGCGGGAAAGAGGGGCATTCAAAGGCAGACACCCTGGTGTATTGGAAATATTACGGCATTAGGTCGTAAGATAGTCAGTCTAACAACCGCACCTAAGTAATCTCCCTAATCGAAAAGGTATTACAGAGATTTAGTTAACACCTCATGAGATCAGTCAATGAACGCAGGCACGCAGTTTGGCAGAGGTTGTGTTCTCATGCATCTGGAGGAAATGAAGTTCATTTTGGGACGGGCTTTGCTGGAAAGGCAATCAAATTCTTAAAAAAAATAGAAAGGTGAAGTTCTTTGGGAAAAAGCAAAATTTTATTGTGAATTTTCGAGACTGGTTCCCCAGCTCGTCTTCAGACAACAGGTGTGCAAAAAAATCTAACAGTTATTAAGAAAAGCGTATCATTATGTACTGACTGCATCATCCTCCTTTAGAATCTCGACGATGAACGGACATTCCGAGCAGTCTATTGCGGTCCAGTTCCTGCATATCAAATGGGAAGCGTCATGCTGGGAAATAAAAAAAGTAGATATGCCGTTAGTAAACATTCCGCTACGACTAAAGGAGTCCTCCTAGTCCTCGACTGAGCTCTAGCACTGGCGGTCATTTGTGGCCACACCTCTAACGTTGCTGCATTAGTTGATCAGACTACGCAGTCAAGTAGAGATAAGTCAATGCTCACGAACTACGCCGGCTTGCTTTAACAGTTGAGACAAATTATGCACATTATTGCCTACACCCCATCCACATTTTTTGCATTTTTCCCTTCCTGGAAGAGAGCATTTTCGTAGTCGGTGGACGGACTGTGCAGCAGAACTACTCGACGAGTGTTGATGAGTTCCTGTTGAGAGAACGGCAGTGGCGCAAACGGGCATCCCTCGCCGTTGGACGCCAGGATCATGCAGCCTCAGTCGTGAAGGTTGGTGTTGCAGACAAGGGGTGTACAGAGAACATGCTTATTGCCATTTTTGGTGGATGCTGCTGCGAAGGAGGAACATTTAAACGCCTTTCCTACTGTGAAGTGTATGACGTCAGTAAGGATAGGTGAGAAAACCTGTGACTCAGATTTGTTGCTTTTTCGTAAATGTTGCTGCCTCGCTCACTCACCCGCACCACTACTCCCTCGCATGTCCCCAACAGGTGGTACAGGCTGCCCGATCTACGGGATAAGAGGAACTGTGCAGCTGCTGTGTGCTTACCCCGCGACAATCGGGTCTTCGTCATTGGCGGTAAGAAAGATTCTGCCTGGACTGCTTCCGTGGAGTTCTGTCAGCTGCAAGCAGACTGGCAAGAGAAGGCCACCTCATCCAGCACCGACGAATTCTGGTTACCAGCTGCGCCCATGAGAACTGCACGCACAGTTCTCTCAACGGCACACTTTAGAGGGAGAATCATTGCCGCCGGTGGATTTGATGGTAAAAAGAAAGTTAGCGTTGTGGAGATGTTTTCTCCTCCAGACACCAGATGTCCGCTCGGTCAGTGGACGGACCTTGCAGCGATGAAGCAGCCTCGTTCATATTTCACTCTTCTCACCACCCGCGACGCGGTCTTTGCTCTCGGTGGTAATTTAAGCCCCTTTGTCTTGCGGTGGCGCATAACTAATTGCATTTTTTTCTCTCAGGCGATTTGATATTATTGGCGGCATATTTTATAGGGTTGAGTAGCAGTGCTTCGATTATTGTGATTACTGTTAATCTTCTGACTTGACTCAATTTCTTTGGACCTTTTTAAAATGGGATCGCATGGGAATTGTTTCAAATTTGTAGGCAACGATGGGAGATCAGAAAACACGGTAGAGGCCCTAACTGCACCAGAAGACTCAGTTGACCACGGCAATGACTTGACATCTTGGATCTGGTCGACGAAGAGCCCATTGGAAAGCCTTGCGGAGATTCGTGGAGCTGTAGGCATTCGCATGTGAACGCGTGCGCTTCTTCATCTTAACTCGGAGTTTCTTCTGTCACTTGTAAGCTGAAATTATGCGATTAGCAATTGAGACCTCTTCATCTTCTCAAGAACTGTTGAAATCCATGTTGCCACTTTATATTTGAAAACATCGAAATGGTCTACAATGCGAACATTGGGAATAGCCGATCAAAACGTCTTTCGCTTTGCTGCGAGTCAAATATTTTGGTGCCTTACTCTGGATCAAGTGTTTCGATCCCTGAGGGAGATGCTCATCCGTTCACAGGATGCATAAATGTAATAAAATCATAAATTCTTATGTTTGTACGTTTATATGAATTGCAACTATACTACACCAGGGAGCGTGGAGAAAGAGTATGTTTCAGAAAGCACTGCTTTCGTCAGAAATGGGCAGTGGTTGAAGAGAATGAATTTCGGTCGGCTGACCAAGGACTGTATTCCTTCGAATTTTTCGAATGCGTTCTGTAGCCCATAACCGCAGACAGCAAAAGACAGTAGACATAGACTGTATTTGTCATGCTACTATTTGTTTAACAAAGTAACTGCTCTCAAATTCAATACAGGTGTTTGCAATTGTTTCAAAGGTTTCCTAATCTCTCACGTTTGACTCGTTAATTTTAACGATGTAAGTGATCATCGTTGACCAGGTCTGCCAGGTATACCGGTGAAACAGCATTGTCGGGCAAGTGGGGAGGAGAGTTATTGCGATCAGGGTCGATCATAGATTGGCACCCAGCCCACCCAAAATAACGTAGCCAAATTCTGCAAGCAAGCGGAACCCAAATAAAGAGAATTGGAGAGGTGGGCGGTTGTGGGATGATTATAGCATCAGAGGAACCTACAATTACTTGTTACAGACTCGGTATTTTGCGAATAATGCTCAGAATTTTTGTCGGAGGACGGACGGCTTCCGAGTGAAATTGGCATGGTTGTCATGTGCCTTAGGAAACAAGATGGTATAGTCGGAGGGGCACTTGCGGCCGGCCTACATTTAATCTTCCAACTTATCAATTTGGCTGCCCCACGCACAGATTCGTCCGCTGTCCAATCTGGCGCCGGATTAAGATGTTTAAATAAAGATGAGTGTAGGCTTGAGTGCGCGTTAATCCAGTGGCCTGCTTCGTCTTTATTTCACCCACGAGACAGAAAACTTGACGCAAATTGGCCGACGCGGTTTACCAACAGATCCGCTGGTACAACGAGATTGCTCTTTACCTTGAGGTGATTGATTAGTTAAGTCTATGAGACAGGCTTCTCAACAGTACGTAGGAGAACAGGTCTGATGGATGCAGTCATCTACCAGTGACGTTCAGTTGTTAAGTTAAAACGTTTTCTGCGTACACGAGCGTATTTAATCACGTGGCAGCTCATCAGAGAGGAATTCGTGCATGCCTATGGTGCCATCCTACTAAGCGACCTATTTATAAGCTGTAAAGATCAAAGTACCTGCATCTGACACCAGGTGCAAATGCAATTTGACATGCATTTCGAGGTTTATCATAGTCCCTGGCACTAGAGTTGGCTGTGCAAAGTTCATTGTGGAATATTCTAACTTAGCCTCTTTTCTCTGGGATTTTTAAAGTAGAATTTTTGCTGAACTTATTTCAAAATTAAAGACGACGAGGTTGGAGCATCAGGAAAAACTATAGAGGCCCTTACTGCACCGCAGGACTCAGTAGATCACGGCAATGACTTGAGATCTTAGATCTGGTTGACGAAGTGCCCACTGGAGTTCCCTTCAACGATTTGTGGAGCTGCAGGCATTCGCATGTGAACGTGTGCGTTTTTGATGTTAACTGGGGGGTCGCTTGCATTGCTTGCAAGCTGAAAATAAACGACTGGTAATTGAATCTGCCTCGTCTTCCCAAGCACTGAGGAAGTCCATTATACAAATTTTGAGTTGTAAACATTGGAAGGGACTACAGTCTTAACGTCCGGGATAGCCGGTCAAAGGCGTTTTTGCTCTGCGAGCATTAAGTGGCTGCGCGCCCCACACTGTGGGCCAAGTGTATCGGTTAATTCCTACGAGCAGGATGCTTATTCGCCGATGTAAGGCACAACTGGCATAGCAGATCATAAATTAAGTCTTTTGTGCGCTAATATGAATGGCAGCTATATTACTTGGGTGAGGGGGGCGTAGGAAGTTCATGTTGCAGAAACCACTGCTTTTGCCAGAACTGGAAATGGACTGGACAGTAGGCATACTGGTGCAGAGTGAATTTCATGAAGTGGTTGAGAAGAATGAGTTTCAGTCGACGGAACAAGAGCGATATTCCTCCGATTTTTCGGATGCGTGCTTTAGCCCATAACAGCAGACTGCAAAAGATGGAAGGCATGGACACAGAGGTGTGCGGTTTGCATGAACTGCATTTGCTATGCAACCATATGACCAAAAAAATAACTGTTCCCGCATTCGCTGCTGATGTTTGTAGCTGTGTTAAGGGTGTCCTGATCTGTCACGTACGAGTCGTTAATTTTTACGATGTAAGTAACCGACGTAGACCGGGTCTGGTTCAGATGCCGGAGGACTAGCTATGTTGGGCAAACAAGGAGAGAGTTAGGGTGATTATGGCCTACCAGTTATTAGTAATCAGGTGAAATAGTCGTCTATTAATTTCCTCAGAAATTATGTACGAACTTGGAGTGGATCAGTTGATTTAAGGTCTATAGACTCAGACCCTAAAGTATACTGCTAGCTGCCTGTCGGCAATTAATGAAAATTACGCAGTTACACACTGTGGCTGAAGGAATTCGGTCAAAGTATTCATGCATAAAAATTTCGGTCTGTGCCTTTAGATCCCCCATCACCCGCCCCCCCCCCCCCCCCAAAATGTGGACGCGATCCCAACTACTGCCCGTTGCGATCACACCTTTACATCATGATGCGGCCTGATTGATCACTCGCAAATTCGTTGTGTCGAAATCGACCTCCCAGTGCTGGGAGCCAAGACCTATACCCATCTTAGCCGCCCCATCCATTCGCACAGACCACACACATCCTCTCAACGCACCGGCCCATTCGGCCACATGCGCATCCACGTTGGTGGAGTTACCCGCAGTATCGATACGCGAAACACACATTATGAATATATTTGGTCACATGCGCATGCATGGAAACTTGCCGGAACACTTTCAATAAAAGCCAATAACCACGTTTGTACCCACCACCGCCAGCAAGAAATTGACACCACTTACGCTAACGGGAATGGCGCTTTTTGTCTCCTTCTCTATTTGGCTTCCACGGCATTAGCATACGTGAAATGCGAACAGTGAAAACCCATTTTTGTAAGCGTTTGGTCGGATGTGCGTGGCCCGGTCGTGTGTGTGGCACGCGCAGACGGACCGCTCGTGGTATTATCAGTCACCGAGTCCAATCTCAACATCCATTGGTTGACTGTATGGGACATCGACCGGACACTCAACTCATAATTCCTCACTATCAACAATCGGATGGGTTTGAATATATCACGATGCGATAGGAGCCGTGGCTCGGAATGTTGCCAACTGCCGATTCAACTCAGACCTCTCAACCAGTCACCGTCATCACCACTGGTGATTCCACTCCACGCCACAGTCGATGTCGCCGATCCCCACCTCCTCCATCATCCCTACCTCAACCTGCGCGACGAAGACTACTGCCAGCACTCCAACTCACATCACCGGCGAGAACATTCCTGACGCCCCGTCAGCCACTGCCCTCAACACCATCGCCTCCGTCATCAACAGCGTATACTCGACTCCAACCCATCACCGTTTGCGATCGAGCCTGGCCGGGACCGGCGTACCAGTGCCAGGAGTTCCGGCATATGCCCATCGGACCACATACATTAGCGCGCCGTATAGGCTTCTTCGGCCACGAGAATGGAATTCCCCGCAATATCGGCAAGTGAAGCACATGCTACACATCTGACATATCTCCAACAGTGTGGTGGACAGTAGCAGCATCACAACCGCTCAGCAGTTGCAAACATAGCCTGTCCACATTTCCCTCGCAAATTCACAACATGCACTGACCTGATCAGTCACTTGCGAATCCAGTACACAGACGCTGGTGAACCAGAGGCTGGAGCACCAACATACACCAACTCCATCCGCCTTAACTACATACGCTACCCACGCAAATCCATTCACCAATTGGACGTATTCGGTCACACGAGCAAACATGAAAATCTGCGGTGAAACACCGCCAGTCAAGCCAAATAACCGACAGTTCGACCGTCGATTTCGACGATGTCCACCGTGTGCCGCACAGACTGCATTGTGGAACAGGGACGGTGACTTACGCAGGGGTTTATGATGCCAGTAGACTTGCGCTGCATCTACCTACACTCTCTCCTCCTCCCCCGCCTGGACCCGGTGTCAAGACAGAGTCAAGAAGACCGGAGACGAGGGAGGCCGCAGGTGGATGGCTCGGACGGATCCTCACCTTGGCGTTCCACCACACCCCCTCGTCCACACAACAATAACCAGGATTTCAACCAGACAACAGAGATTTGGAGGCTGGCACGGCCGAAGCCGCACCTGGGCGTGCCGCCAACGCCTGGCACGGATCCCACACTGTGGTGGGAATGCCAAGACATAGACAACAAGACCGAAGGCGGGAGAAGGCGCAGGTGGATGGGACGGCTGGACCCGCGCCTAGGCGTAATCCTGACGTAAATGATAATGTCCTCACGAATTAACGAGTTATATCTCACGAGCCCCTAGCCTTAAAGGCAGCAAGTAAATCCGCGCAGTAAATAACATAGAGATTTTGAACGTTACGTAACCTGGCAACTGAGCGCGGCAGCAAATCAGTCCAGCATGGCGGGTGTGTTCTTTTGTCGTCACATTTAAACAAGCGATCCGGGCAAAGAAAACGAGACTTAATCGTCAAAAGAAAATCTGTCCGGTAGCTCACTACAATCCCACATCCCCTGGTCCACCATAAACACATGGCCAGAATTTTAACCAAGAACAATATCAAAACGTAAGTGCATCTACCGGCAGGGAATCAGGAGTCAGAGAACTGCCATCGTCCACCAGGCTGCGAGGGCGTTGGTTTGCTGATCCTGGCATAGCAGACGCCTACATTCCCTGGGCATCACCCAGTAAAAGCACAGGAAGGGCACGCTGCGCGCAAGAGGGAATCGTGCCCTCGTTCCCCTTTCCATGTCGCCTCCATTTTATTAAAGCACGCCAGGGAACCGAGCAGTGAACACCCCTCATGCGGAATTCTGGCAGACTGTGGGGGTCCAGGTCGCGTGTGTGGCAGGCGCCGACGGACCATTCTTGACCTTCTTGGCCAGTAATTCTAATCTCAGTTTGCTGACCATCTGAGACTATCGCCTGGCATAGGATAGAGGGAAGGGAGAGTGATGTCGACACTCAGTGCATAAGTCACTGTGAGATATGAATCGTTGCTTGGAAGGACGCCATCGGACGGGATTATCTGCGGTGATATCCCGCCAGCAGTCAAACCCCACCACCAGAACTGCCCATTCACACCACACTTCCACTCAGTTGAGACGCGAGCCGTCTTGTTGTGCAAATTCCTCATCCTTTGTGTCTGGACCAGAATGTGTGTTGGCACCCTTAGGCGCGGGTCCACGCCCTGTCGACCACGGGAGAAGGCGTAGGTGGATGTAACGGCCAGACCCTTACCTACGCGCTATCCCACACGCCCTGGTACATAACAAACTCTTGACCAGAATTTTAACCAAGAACAGTATCAGAACGGATCAAAACGGCAAGGAAGACGGGGCAACCATGAGCATGACCTGTACACCCAGCGGGAGTGCAAGCGCATCTACCGGCAGGGAAAAAGGCGTCAGAGAACTGCCAGCGTATGCCAGGGGGCGAGTGTTGTGGTTTGTTAGGTCCGGCGTAGCAGACGTTTAAATTCCTTGAGCATCACCCAACAAAAGCACACAAACAGCACCCCACAAGCAAGCGGGAATCGTGTTCCTCGTCTGCTCCTCCATGCCGCCTCCATAAGCTTAACGTACGAGATGGACGAACAGTGAAACCCATTCATGCGAAATTCTGGTAGAATGTGCGGGGCTCGGGTCGTGTGCGTGGCACGCCCAGACGGACCGCTCTTGATACTGTCGGCCAATAAGCCCAATCTCAACAACTGTCCGGGACTATCGTCTGGCACACAGGAGAGGGAAGGGAGAGTATTGTCGACAATCAGTGCATAATTCACGGTGCGATAAAAGTCGTGACTGTGAAGGCTGTCATTGGACGGGATAACCGGCTTATTCTTACAGGACTGAGATTCAGGCTACAATGACTCCGTCTTAATGTGGCCTTTGTGGCACTTCCACCCAGTTGAGATCCCAGCTGTCTCTCCTTTCCTTGATGTCTGGAATCCTGGTCCTTTGCGTGTTTGACCACGATGTGTGTTGGCACCCTTAGGCTCGAGTCCACGCCATGTCGACCACAGTCTCCTTGTCTGGGCCTTATTACGGAGCGGAGGTGGACGAGGGTGAATAGAGTGCGATAGATGCTGCGCAAGGCCACTACCTCCATAAACTAGTTCACGCACATGTCATCGTTCCTGCGCCCACCCTGTTGATGGGCACATGTTGTCCATCGTCGAAAACGACGGATGTACACTCGTCATGTCGCCTGAGGGATGATGATGATGTTGGCGTGCAGGTAGTCTGACCGATTCTGTATTCTCACGTAAGAAATAGCTCTTCAAGTGTTAGTTTTATTACATTAGCCAATATTGAAAAAAATTTATCCAGATCGGAAGACGTGGGAGCGATTCGAGGAAGAGAAGATTATGGATTTGGGAGGGCGAAAGATGAGTTTCAACGGGGAGGAATGTTTTAATACGGGGTGGATGGTAATTTAAAAGTAATTATATTGGGGGCATAACCTGGACTCGAGTCTTCCATCTTTCACGAAAATTCAGGATTAACTCACTTTCAGGCTTTACGGTGCGAATTCGAGAGTGAGTTAATAGAATAAGAAGGGCGGTGGTTTTCAAGAACGGTAAAATCACCAACATTCATGTTTCGGACGTGCCTACTCGAGACAGCATCAGTCCATTTACGAAAGCCTGCGGTGAATGCAGACGTTATCAGCATTAACGAGCGTGTGGTAACATGGGGAATGCAGCTGATGAATACTGCACCCAGTGTGCATCCAGAACTTCATCCTGTTGCTGTCATTCATCGATCCATCCTGGATCCGAAATCTCGGACATATATCTTTCAGCCATAGATTGTTTTATTTTTGACTCGCAGTTAATCCATTTGCCTCGAGGTTAACACAAAGGATGTATTGGTCTGCATGCGTATGGATACCACTACAGCAATCTCCTCAAATGTGCCCACCGAGCACTTGCACTTCCAGAGTGCAGAAATCATATGAGTGTAATGGTACAGTAGGCCTCTCGGCGTTTGACACCATTTAATTTTGTAGAATTCTCATGAAATCCATTTGCAAAACCGGAGGAAAGAGGGCAAGAAGGAGGATTAGACGACATGCACGATAAACGAATTACTTCTGCATCTAAAACATTCATATATGAAGACCTCGAGCAGCTTCCCACGTTTAAATCATTCACCAATGTGTTCTGACGGTCGTAATATATAACTTTTTGACACTCCACTAAATAGGAGTACACATTAACAAAAAAGATGATCCTTTCAGGGCGGGAATGCGGAATCTGGAGGTGATAGCATCTTTACAACATCCACTTGCGCCAGACTGCCACATCCACCGGCGACAAGGATTGTTCCCGTGCGTTTGGTCCGCACGATGGCAGCTGATATCCGGGATGAACCATGAACCACAGGACTGGAGTAGGAAACGCACGCAAGGACAGTAGATGTGGCGTAAGCTGTGCCGAAGGTGAATCAAGAAGGTCAACAGAAGTGGAGGAGTACAACAGTCAAAAGGAAGTCTCCATACCGAAGATTGGCAGGGAGGGTACAAGCATCGTGAACACCAGCTCCTCGAGAAGAAACAAAGCTAGAAAACTACGGTAAATAAAGGTCCGGAACTGAGACAAAATTAGCACAAGCCGTATTTTTACAGGCCGGGGAGGCAAACATGCCTACTGGAAGGATTCTTCGATGGGAAATGCTGGGTGGAATAAAGTATTTGGGTTATGAGAGACGAATAAAATGCTCAATTGACCGAAAGCTTTCAAAAAAACGAAATTAAAATAAATATCCAAATTTCAATTATTTGCGGAAGAGGGGACTGTAACTCCAAAATGCTCAAACCAGGGATATGGAATACCCAATATTCTTGTTACGCGCTAGGGGATTTTCTATATCCGCAGCCGTCGGCCGGTTTCCCCAACGTAGTTACACATTCCGCAGCTACACTGAAGTCGGTAGACAACAGCCGACATCTCCTGTTTAGGGATCGGGTCTTTTGGCCGCATCACTTGCCGGCGGAATGTTGAGTCGGGCCTGTGCGCAACGCCTATTCCGAGCGGCGCCTTACCTGGTTTTACGGACATTCTTGACGGGGGACAGTCACGGCGCAGGACAATCGGGGCCGCCAATTATCACCGCGGCCGGCGAAGATGGGCGGGATTCAGGTCACGATGACATGCGGGTCGGATGCAGCCACACAGGCGGCATTGATAGGCCAGGCATTGGACAAAGTGCGCCATAAAAGGAGAGCTCTGTGCACGACTGCTCAGTCTCTGAAGATGGGTAGAAGAAACGACTACCCGAAACGTCAGACCTCAAATACACCTCTCCCGGTGAACGCCTCCTCTCCTTTTGACAGCTGCATAAGTTTTACATTAAAAGCCTATGTATGATAAGTTAAAGATCAAATGCCGTGATAGCTGGCTGAAATCCCCCTAAACTTATATTCCGCGAAGGGGACTCTATTTCGTAAACATAACTCGTTTCCGTAGAAATGCGTAGTCCACGCTATCGGTCTATCTATCGATGGTTATAATGCAGTGATTACCGTCAAATAGAAAAATCTGTAATCTTTCTAAAATTATTCTAATTTCAGTTATCCAACAATGAAATTTATTAAGACAACGGAGATTTATTGACGACTGCCATCCCAAAATGCCCTATTACACTGAAATACTGATATATCGTTGAATATCTCGACTAATTGCAATTGACACACGCAGAGGTTGTGCAAGTATACGGGTAAAAGATTACTATTTCTCACAAACGAAACTCCGTCAAGAGTCTAATAATCGAGTTAAGACCGACAACTGAAACAAAGGGGTAATCTGATGCGCTCAATTAACAAATCGCCGGCAACCCAATTTGCCTGTCGAGTATTTCTGCGTGTCTTCTCGAGCAGACTAATGTTAGTTGAGGTGCTGGAGTTGGGTGGAAGGGGGGTTACTATGTGCACACTAAAAATATGCTCGCGTACTGTGAGTAAACAGAGTATCGATCCAGTGCCAGAAGGATGACGCACCCCTCAGCTCGGTCTTCACTGCAGCCTCGCAACTGAGAACGGTATTTGAGGATAGAATAGAGGCCTAGGAGGCTGCGAATTAGGCCTTCGCTCGATGTGGCAGTAGGCGATTCAGGTGGTGGCTTGAGTGGAGGGCAATTCACTACTGTACTTCACGTTAACAAAAAAGATGATCCCTTCAGGGCGGGGATGCGGAATCTGGAGGTGATAGCATCTTTACATCATCTACTTGCGCCAGACTGCCACATCCACCGGCGACAAGGATTCTTCCCGTGCTTTTGATCCGTTTGACGGCAGCTGATATCCGGGATGAGCTAGGGACTACAAGGTTGGAGTAGGAAACACGCTCGAGGACCGTAGCTGTGGAGTAAGCTGTGCCAAAGGTGAATCAAGCACTTCAACGGAAGTGGTGGTAGACAACAGCCAAAAGGAAGTTTCCATACTGAGGATTGGCAGGGAGGGTGCAAGAATTGTAAATACCATCTCGTCCAGAAGAAACAAAGCTAGAAATCTACGGTAATTAATCGCCCGTAATTGATACAAAATTAACACAAGCCCTATTGTCATAGGCCGAGCAGAGTCATGTCAGCAGAGGTGCTCCGCTTAACAATAATGACAGCTGATCTGGTAGGAAGTGGGGTGGGTGGAGGGGGGTTACTACGTGCACACTGAATCCACGCTCGCGTAGTGCAAGTAAAGAGAGCACCGATCCAGTGCCAGGAGGATGACGCACCCATCAGCTCGATCTTCACTGCAGCCTAGCCACTCAAAACGGCCTTGGAGGAGAGAATACAGGTGTATGAAACTGCGAGTTAAGCCTAAACTCGATGTGACAGTAGGCGATTCAGATAGTTGTTTGAGTGGAGGGCATTTCACTACTCTAGGCTACGTAGAGTCTGCTAAAAACGTGTGCTCGATTAGAGTTAGGCGCACACACCGGTTGAGAACAGCGATCCAGTCCATAACGCATACAGCGACAGTCGAATCTGGATCTAGGATAAGGTAGGTGAGATAAGAACCAGAGCATCTATTCAGACAGTGTCAGAGTTCGTAACTTGATGTACAGATCCAAGTCGCCGTTTCCATGTCCGCATAACTAAACGGAAGTTCTTCAGGACTACACTAGAACAGGCTGAGTGCTCACTGCTAGGACACTGCATACGCTCACGCTCGACCTAAACTTTAAGTGAATATGGAGAGTTCGTTGTGAGTTTTTGTAAGCATGCCAGGCAAGCAAATACCCCTTGCCCATTTGACCATAAAGGCAGA
>CACRXP010000397.1:568290-601706 GCA_902702965.1 Spirometra erinaceieuropaei | reverse complement strand
TTTTCCATTTTATGGCGCCAAGAACAGACAGAGAAATGACTGACTTCAGGCAGGACTGAGCGAAACAGAAGTTGTAGGTGTGAATGGGGACTCGATTTCCTGGCTTGTCCTTGAAGTCCTTAAAGAGGGTCATAAGTTCAACTTTGTCAGCACCAACGTACTTGAGACTCGAAAATCGACACGTTTAGGCCTTGCCGGTCGTGCCTGGGATGTGCAATTGAGGCAGCTATTTGCGGACAGCAAATAGGCTGGAAATTACTCTCCTCTTTATCGGTAATGCTTTCCTAATCATCAAGCTCTAGTTTACCCTGACGATAGATTACTTCACTTAACCTTGAGCTAAGGAAAGGGTCTTACTTCCTATAATTGAGAGACCACCAAGCCTGGACTGAGTTTTTTGCTTGAAATCAGTTTGACTGGTGTTAAGGTGTGCTCCTTCTCGGAAATATCCACACAGCGAAGATGATGGAACTAAAGTTTTAAAACACCATAGTCGCTTACTGTGGACACTGTCGGAATTTTGTGGAAAGCCAACGCTTGTGATTGTTTCTGTTTTTCATCACTGCATTGTCCTCCAAATTGTATAAACACAATGTCTCCGGACTTCATCCGTTAGCTTGACCCGTCTGGCTGTTGCGAATACTGCAGAGTCTATCGCTGCGGAGACGCATATGGGTTAGAACCATATCACATAATTTTGTGAGACAAGGAAGTAAGGACCTTAATCACAGGCAGTGGAAGTCAAGCCTCACGAAACACGTACTGGCCCGGGTATTGTGTGTCAGCCCACGGTGACGCCCTTCTAGTTGTGATCGTCGCTGACCTCGCACTTTGCCTTTGGGTTCGCGCGCTGGGTTGCCGTTGCTAACTTGCACCGCGAACCCGACGGCTGTTTCGAGGCCAATCGATAAGCTGACCTCGTTTTAGCAGACATCGTTGGCGCTAGTTACGAGGAGTCGATTGTGCAAAGACCCTTCCCGGCTTCCTCAGCTGCTGTGCGCCAAATTCCACTGCAAGACTGTCCTTCTGTGAACTGTGACTCAGGACGTGGGAATCTCCGTTTTGTCAACTATGGCATTCAACAAATCATCTTAAACCAACCAAATGATCGTTGGCTTAGATTCCGCAAAAACTCTGCGGTACTTCTTTCTCGAACCTGCGATCCTCTTAAGACAAAGCCCCCATAATAAAAGTAAAGTTGTTCAAAATGTGAAATTAACGAAGCAGAGAAAAAAACTTTTAGACGATCCATTGACAGGGAGGCCAGCGACCTCAAGGTCGGGAGTGGTTAGTTCGACCTTGCGGACGACTATTTTGTTAGCGGTTGGTTCATTTATGCCTGGTGGTTATGTTTTTCTGGTTGCGAGGGCTGCATGAGTGGTCAGCGCGGTCAGTCCGGACTGTGAGTTCACCCCGAAAACGAGGAAAAGTTAGAAGTGTGTGGTCGCCGACCGCGCGATTCATGCACTGGCACATCTTTGATGTTATAGTGGTGCATTTCAGGTCGCGAAGGTGCGCGGCCCGGATATTGGAAGTGTGTTTTGACAGTGAAGGACGTGGAACGGGGAACCCGTCAGCCAGATCATGTCTACATATGCTTGTGAAGTTGACTTTACATGTGTGTGAATTGCCTAGAGAATCGCAATCCCTTCTTTATCCCCCACAGTTCATGCCCCTTAAATGTGGCGAGTGTTTCCCACCCGTTAACAAAAGTAGTTTGCAGCCTAGACCGAAATTCATGAGACTTCTCGTACAGAGGTAGGATGGCCCACTCTTTGCTGAATAACCAGTGCGTCACAGGTAATTCAGCGAAGGTTCCGTTGTGCCTCTTTTAGTCGACTACATCCCCCGCCCAACCCCCACCGCCTCTTACCTACTCCCTCCCCGGCAGTCTCCCAATCTCACCGCCGGAGGGGACGTTGATTGAGAAGCCAGAATGCGGAGACCTAACAAGTATACCTATCTCCTTTGTCAACAAGGAAGTTCGTTAGTAAAGAGGATCAAGACCTCCAATAGGTCTATCAGATAAAACTGCAATGGTGACGGGAGGTCAGTCGGCCATTATCGTTAATTCGGGCACCCAATCATCCTTCGACACATATTTGTTTACCTCTCCGTCCCCTCATTTTTGCCCGTACAGGTTGAGAGTGAAGCAGCCAGCCGGCCACGTAACGGGCACCTGTTACTTGATTTAGCGAACGTCAATGATGGCACATGCTTGTGCTCATGGCCAACATAATTTTCACTTAGATGCTTCTCCTAGATCGAAGGACTTCCTTGACGCTCTGGTCAGACGTCGGAAGTTAGCCGTGTTAGCTGGTGTCGTTATTGGACAGAAAGTTGCTTGCCTCAGCACCATTATCAAGCTCAAACAGACGGCCGCACAGTGATTGAGTGCGGAAATTTAATACAAGGATGTTTCCCTGAATTCGTCTGTGGGCGACTGTATTCATCTCTCCGACGCACTAGTTTAAGTCCCCAGTATTGTACCAAACCGTGGGTGATGAAGCTCTATTGGCTGGTAGGTAGCATTCAACCTATCATAACGGCAGTGTGGCCAGTGAACTTTGCATGAGTAAATGATTTGCCTAACGGAAAGTTAACCATGAACTACAAATGTGTGGCGTGCAAGCGTATACTCTCCACACCAGAAAGCCTGTTTATTTCACATATAGTCCTCGTTGATAACCGTTCAGCTGTATACGCACCGGGTAACTCGCAATTATGATAATTAGCAGAACCCGCCTCCTCGAGGCCTGTATGATCTTAAAAAAGGCTTTAAAAAATCCTAGATGAGGTGATATATGTAATTCGGACTGAGCCAGCAGTTACTTTGGACTTGGCTCTTTATTCGGCCATACCTCCGACAGGTCATCAACTGACGAGCATAAATACATACAATCCGTGAAGCCATGTTGGAGAATCTTCAGCACTTCACCAATGTTCCCTGATAAGCAGTCTGCTACCAACAGTCACCTGGCACCCTTGCCCAAGGCCATGATGCCTCAAGATCACTCACCTTTCCAGCGAACGATTCCAACAACTCGACTGACTTCAGCTCGTGCGTCCACATAGTCGCAACCGCCTGTGGTCCACTCGAACGCACCGCCCCTCGGCGAATGCAACACACACGCACCACTTAGACAACACTTGCAGTTGCTCCCCACAAACCTACATAGGCGGCTGCCACCACTGGTCCTACTCTCCTTCTCTCTCTCAGACCTGACTAGACGCGGTCAGCACTAGCCCTGGTCTGGCCAGAGGTCACTGTCGCCTTAGAAGGTAACCGGGGTTTCTTTTTAAAATAAACCCCCATTCTAGTGACTTCTGTCTTCTCCTGCAACTTGGGATTTGGTCTGATTATCGTTGCGTTTTTAGTATACTGTCACACCTCAGACGCTACAGTTCATCGTTTGTGTGGGTCTTTGCTACAAGAATTGCTTTGGGGATTTCGTAAAATGGACTCAAACTTTGCCTAAGGCACTTCCGTAGATCGAATCCTCTAGGAGTATCGTGGCTTTCTCACTTTCCTCAAGGCTTGTATAGATAAGTAGTACTGCCACGCTTTCGGTCCCGCTTGCTTGTTTATGGAGGCGACACTTTTAAAACGACTGAGCGGTCTTCTTTCAATCCATGATCTGGCATGCTGTCAAACGTGGGTCGGGAAAAAGCCACTGCTCTTATACTAAGGATTGTTCAGGTCGTTTTGTCTAACGCTTGAGAGGTTGGTGTAGGTAAAAGTCAGGGCTCTTTGTGAATGGTTTCAGCCTGTTAGTAACCTCCGATCACAATAACAGGCGTAAATGAGGATGAAGTAGTTTATTTCCCACAATCGGCAAACTAATAAAGTTGGTTTTAAGCTTTTACTGCTTTCAATAAAGGAAGACCATTGGTCAGCCTCTTGCCTTCATGAATTTCCAGCCTAGATTTTGGCATTTTATTAAGCAGATCTTCGATCGGGAGGGTGAACCTTCGGTCCAGGTGCAACGCTTACAGTGAATTTCTTCAGGTTTGAACGGTGAATAACTGCGCATGTATCAAGTTATATTGCCTATAGGCGATGTTGCCTCGTCGGATAAACACTACCCAGAAATGACACCAGCCGGCTGACTTCTTTGCCCACATTGAAATCAGTTAAGAGTGACGGTCGTTGAGTAATGCGCAGTGACACGAGACAAGCATGTGGATAAAATACGGGCATCCAGTTCGACTAAGGGTGTAGAGGTGGAAACCCCAAGCAGCCACATAATGCCAAGCCTTCCCACACGGGCCAACTTTGGTCATGCTCGCACGTCTATCCCCAGTTGTGTTCGTTCGACATTCAGTTCCGCTCGTAGGTTGATTGACTTACTTAAAGAGCTGCTACCGTGAGTACATATGCTCTTCACCGCTTGTTCTTCAGCTGTCTGGTTCAGTTTGGAGAGTTTTCTTTTTACCTATTTTGGGTCTGGCCGCTAATGTTTTAGAATGCGGCGGGCAACGATAGTCAGAAGGGTTGAAATAGTGGGACAAACTTCATCGTGACAGAGGGCATGTAAACAGCCAAGAAACCGGCCAGTCAAGCCATTGTCCGGTCGAATACGTCAGAGGTGTGTCCCTCATATGCATACATGACCTTGTAATAATCTACCGGGAAGTTTGCATCTGACGTAAGGAGCGCCGTCGAGCCTGCAGCAAGGTGAGTCACCAATGGCATCGGTGGTCGGTACACGCAAGGTGACCCGACAAGGTGCGGTGTGCATGGCGACATGGGGATCGGGTCGACTGCGACAGCTGCATCTAAAACAGTCTTTGTTACAAGTACACTACCCATGGTAGTTTGACTGAAGCGAGCGGTGAGGTCCACCGCCGTGGCTCAAGGTAGGCTAAGCTGTAACTTTAGCAAGAGTTCATTTATAGTGGGCTGACTTTTTCTGCACCTATCTCGAACACTCTCTCTCTCCGAACACCCACTGCGTTTCGATGGCACACAGCCTGGAAGCGATTTTGCGTTTTTATAATGTTGGAGTGTGCTCGGGCCTCACACAGTCTCTGAGATTATTATAGTGAGTGGGCTGTTTAACAGCAGGCCTTCGTCTGACTTATCGTTAAGATGTCCCTATCACGGCTTCAACCTGTTGAAGCTCGCAAACACCCGTGGGATACAGTTTGTTACTGCTAAACCCAGAAGAGTGTCGCTTTGGCTTTTTAACGCGCCTGAACGCGCATCCGCAGTAGGGACTTCATCCAGAAACGTAGTGCGGATTCTGAAAACACCTCGGAACCATAGACATGATCTAGGCGGCCCGTCAACTTCGGGAAAAGTGTCAGGAAATGAGGGCCAACGTTTACACTATCTTTCTTCGATGCGGCAAAGACCTTCAGCACAGTGAATCGCGATGGACTCCGAAAAATTATGCTTCATTTCGGATGTTTCGAATGATTTACTCAAATGGCAAGACAACTCCACGACAGGGTGATGGCTCGTGTCACGGACATCGAGACAATCTGTGAAGCATTTGCAGGGGCCAATGGAGTGAAACAAGGCTGTGTACTTGCTCCCACCCTCTTCAGTCTTATGCTCGTCGCACTGATGGACGCCTACCGTGAGCAGCGGACGGGGATCAGCACCAAGTACAAAATTGGGGAACACTACTCAACGTCTGTTGCCTGAAGGCACCTTCGAGGGTATCGAAAAACGACGTTCATGAGCTACTGTTCGCGGGTGAATGCATTCTAAACACTCCAAATGAAGGGGGCATATAGCTAAGTGTGCACTTCTTCGTCTGCGGCTGCTCCTTCCCTGGACTGACCATCAGGACGGGGAAGGCAAAGGTCTTGGACCAGTCTTTGTTAAGTGCAGACTAAATTCAACTCCTCATAAATGGCAGCCGAAATCCCCTCATGGCGTGAAGAAGTTCGGTGTCTTGGAAGTAAGATTTCAGGAAACAGCAAAATAGAAGAAAATCGCAAGTCGGATCTTCAAAGCCGGCCAGGCCTTCGGCTGGCTGAAGCATCTCGTTTGATACCGTCGCAGCATCCTACTCAACACAAAACCCGAGGATATACAGGACTTTTGTTCGGAGAACGCACTTGTACGTCGCGAAGACGGGTCTGTTTATGAAAGCTAAGCAAAAAGATTCAACCATCTGTACCTCAGGTGCCTCTGAGGAATATTGAAAATGAAGTGATAGGAAAGGATCGCAGACATTGAGATCCTGGGATTAAACTGCGTCCTAGGTATCCGCACCATACTGAGGCAGATCAAAATGCGCTGGGACGACCAAATTATGAGGACGGACGACGAGCGACTGTCTAAGCGGCCATTCTACGGCAACGTAGCTAGGATGGTCGCAGACAAGGAGGATAAAAGCGTCGCCACAAGGACGCCCTGAACACCTCATTCAAGCACCTGCAAATTACCCGAAGACTTGGGACGAGCTCACTCAGTACCGACGGGCATGGTGCGACGCAAAGACTGAAGAAGCCATCTCCGAATCCAACGGAATAGCTGCTGTCAAGAAAAAGCCATACCAAAGTGCTAGGGAACAATGGCGCCAGGACACCACCCCTTCCATCGTGTCCACACTGTCAACGGAGATTTCAAACACGAATCAACCGCGTTGGACGTCTATAAACGCAGGGCAATGTCAACATGACAACATGACCTCCATCGCTAGCAGTACCAATGAGGACACTCTTAACGACCTGCAAAACATTATCGCCACAGCCCTTACCCGTAACGGTGTGGACCCAATTCCAATCTGTCACGATTCCAACAGCACTTTCTCATCAGGTATGGACCTGGTCGGTCATCTGCGAATCCGTCGTACGAGGCCGGTGGACCAGTACCCGTACGAGCGATACACCCATCACACACGCCTAATCTGTCTAAAATACCCCAGGACATTCAGACACCACATGAGTCCAACCGGCCGCATGGGTACCCTTGAAAGTAGGGGTCTCCGCAATGTCATGAGTAATCTACGTCCTATACTTAAAAATTCTCCTATCACCAACATTACCAAATCCAGCGCTGCCAGCCTCAACACCACAAACAGGATCGTCACCAGCCACAGTCCCAGCCTGTCCTTACTGCCACCTAACATTTGCATCACTCACTGACCTGGTCAGGCACTTGCGAATCCACCACATTGAGACTGACGTACCAATGTCATGGGCCCCAATATACACCCGTCACACTGCCTTTACTTACCCACACTGCACAAAGAACTTTGCATAGTTGCATTAGCCTATTCGGCTATAGGCTCCTTCACGACAATCTGCGGAAAAACACCGCAGAAATTGCCCAATCACATCTCGTCCCGCTAGCCCATATCTCGCACACGAACCCGTCACACCACACCCTATACACAGACGGAATAGGCACTGCTCATATCAGTGAAAAGTACGTTTTTTGACGCAAACTGGCGCCTGGCCAGTTCGTATGCAGCAGTTGTAGCTCCGTCAATAACTACATCCAATCCCAACGCTTTATGACTGGCTGGCTTGGACAGTAGACTGGTGCATGAGAGAAGGAAGAGTGAGGTCAACATTCCTACGGCAGGCTAGCGCACTCCTCACTATAGTGGACTTGACGCGCTTCGAAACTACCACGATGCACCAAAAGTCGATGGCCTGGAAGCGCGCCAGATGATGGGATGACTCAGCCCTCGTGGTCAGTACTATATGTATGTAAGGCGATCGGCTCGAGGACCGAGAATCAGGTTCAATGGCTTCGTCTTAGTATGGTCTATAGGGTATTCTTGTGGACGTGAAATCTAAGCCACCTCATTCTGAAAAGTCCTGACAAACGTAGACGGTCTAGTTGGCTTTGTTAGCCACTGTCACCGAGCCCACCTCAGGTCGTCTTG
Organism: Spirometra erinaceieuropaei; assembly: GCA_902702965.1. Classification (NCBI taxonomy): domain Eukaryota; kingdom Metazoa; phylum Platyhelminthes; class Cestoda; order Diphyllobothriidea; family Diphyllobothriidae; genus Spirometra; species Spirometra erinaceieuropaei. The sequence goes on along the minus strand of CACRXP010000397.1, from coordinate 593,853 downwards.
ACATTGTATGGCCATCAGGGTGTGGTTCCGTTAAGGGGAATGAATGCGGCAAAGAGCGTCCAATTTTATCTAACTACAAACTGGTACACGCGCAAGTCACCAGTACTGTGCCACATAGAGTGGGACATACGGAGAGAGGACCCTTAAAACGGGCCATGTGGGGGGATGCACTGGACCAACACAGGAACTAGAACGAAATCCGGCAGGCGTTATCGGGAGTGCGCACCCATAACTCCGCACCAGTTGAAATCCGTGCCGTCTCCCGACTTTTTCGTTGTGGTATAAAATCTTGGTCAGTATCCGTCGTGGGCCAGGGGGCGTGGTGGTACGCCCAGGTGAGGGTTTACACTATGCCAGGCGACCAAGACAATCTGTGGCGTCGATGGCTGGACGGGTCAACACTTAGTCATCTCCAAGATAAGACTCCATCTGCAATCCTGAAGGACATCACAAGGTAGGCGACCAGTAGGCAAGTTAAGTACCATTTCGTTGAAGTCACCTACACACCGCTCACACGTCAGCAGTCAGTTAGTTCAGCGCATGTGAGAACTGCCGGCCCCAGACGACGACACCGCGGAGACTTTGCAGTGTCAATTTTGGAACTTTATTCATCCGACTGTCTTGGACGTCCTCGGACGCGCACGTCGTCAACACCAGAACTGGTTCGACGACAACGACGCAGACATCAGCCGGCTGCCAGCTGAAAAGCCCAGGCTGCACAAGGCCTACACGAACCATCAGACCAATGCAAGTAAATTGGCCTTCTTCGGCCATCGCTGCCTCGTCAAACAACGACTGAGGGAAATGCAGGGCGCCTCAGTGACTCGTAGGACTGGGGGAATCCAGGGGTATGCAGGCCGGAATGAAACCAAAAACTTCTTCGCGTCACTCAAGACGGTCTACACGCTCCCCCAACCAAAGGAACCACGCCGCTTGTCAGATCTGATGGAACGATGTTACTGACGAAGAAACCACAGATGCTGAGTCACTGGGCCGAGCGCTATGGAAGTATCCTAAACCGCCCACGTACACTCCGCGACGCCGCCATCGACCGACTTCCTCAAGTGGAAACTAACAATGACCTGGATCTGCCAGTTTTCTTCCAGAAACGATCCGAGCCCTGCACCAACTTCCCAGCAGGAAAGCACAGGCGTCTGACGCGATTCTCACAGGTCTGCAGGCACGGCGGCCTCTGACTAAGGGACTAAGTCACAATGCCGCTCCAGGAGATGTGACTCCAAAAACAAGTTCCTCAAGATTTCAAGGATGTGACAACCGTTCACCTCTATAAGTGAAAAGAGAACCGGCAACTCTGATAACCACAGGGGAATCTCGCTGGTCAACATCGTCGGGAAGATCTTCGCTAGGACCCCCCTCGCTAGGCCACCTCGAGAGACTTCTATCGAAAAGTCAGTGTGGCTTTCGAAGCCATTGCCGAACCATCGAGGTGATCTTCGTTGCCCACCGGCTGCAAAAGAAGTGTCAGGAGATGTGGGCTCACCTCTGCAACGTCTTACTTGATCTGACGAAAGCTTTCAACATGATTCACGACATGAGGACCGACGCTTCCGCACCCGGCTTATGTGGAATGGCCATCCGAAGACGCTTATAAGCCCATGCGTATGCGTCCGGACCCCGAGGACTCCACCGGGAACATCATCGATGACATGATATCTTCTATCATGCACTAAAGACTTCATAGGCGACCGAACGATTTGCCGCGAGACCAGGTGTTGGAATTGCACGCCGATCAAAACACACCATGCCAACACCGACTAAGTCTCACGAGGCAGTCGGACGTAGTTTATCGTATCTCGTGCCCAAACTGTCTTTCTACCTACAAAGGTCAGACTGGACGCGTGCTCGGATAACACATACGCAAAAAACACTGACCGTGCGACGGGGTGAAGAATTGCCGCAGGTGGCTGCCCACACCCTTGAAACGGGTCACAAGTTTGGCTTCGCAGACATCAATACTAATCACCTACGTCGGAAACAGGGCGAGCCGAGAACTGATTGAAACGCGGGTCTCGGATGAGAACTCGGTCAACCGATGCATCAACTTGGCGTCGACATATAGAACCCTGCGAAACCACCACACCCGAAGCACTGAAAGTTGATTGGCAAGTCCCCCTGTGGGCGTCACCTGCTCTGTTACTGTTCCTCTGACGGTGGACTCCCGTAGGAGGTCGGAGGCTCAGACAGATAAACAAATGACTATGCGCTCGACTATTCTTCTTTCCCGCAAAAAACAGCCCTCAGCAGTCCTTCATACAACGGCCACGCGACAAAACTCTAAAAAACATCGGAAATAACATGTGACGGGCTGTATTAACGTCCTGTGTGTGGTAAACATCAGACAAAGGTCTCAGACCCGTCCGACACTGAGCCCTGACACATTACTAGTTGGCTTGGTTTGGGATTACCGATGGTATGAGGCAGTCTCAGTTCGGATCCAGTGCCTAGATTTCTCGTCGTAGACCGCAACAAGCGCCTTGAAAATGACAAGGTGCGTCAACAGTCGCGGCTTGGAGTACATTCGGCTAGGGAGATGAGTCGATCCTATTCAGGACCGAGGGTCTGGCCTCGAGGGCTTTCCTTTGGTTTGCCTCTATGACACGCCAGCTTGGGCGAGACCTAATTTTCTCATCTGAGTTATTGGGTCACGATAAGTTTGGTATACATGGGAGGGGCTTCAGACTTGCCAGCCACGGCACTCACGCCCACCACAGTGGCTCTGACTCCGTTTTCCCACTAGAACATGCGCATAACTAGTTCATTATCGGCTCAACTCAAGTTCAGGCTGCCATTGCGTCTGCTCCTGGACAGTGGTGGTGCGTTGCTGCTGGCTACTGACGACCACATTGCCAAAATGGCCTCCCCCATCAAAAAACGGCGTCCCGTCGGATCTTCCAAGTCCACTGCTATCCTTGTTATGCGTAAAGGACCTAGCGGAGATTTCGTTCCATCGCTGACATACTATCTTGGATGGGACTATCGGGCATTCTGGACGGGAAGACCTTGTTCGGGCGAACAGGACCTAGCTAATAATTCGTCGGAGTCCCGATACCTGGCCAGTCTCCACATTCACGCCCAGGACGCACGGGGAATAGGGCAGTTTTGCGAGCCGTTTCTGCCTCGGACCTGGACGCTTCCGTTTCCGTGAACCCTACGTCTTCCAAATAGTGTATTCAGGCTGCTGGTGCGGAGGCGCGCAAGTATTCCAAACCTCCCGAAGAGAGCTCCCACACCATTTACACAACTTCAGTTCAGGTTCAGCTCGAGCACTGCTTATCGGCCTGGACTACCCAGTCTATGACCTAATGGACACTGAAAACTGTCAGTGTCGAACTATTTGGTAAATGGGCTCGCTCCGTCATCTGTCGTCTATGGAAGGTCTCCGAAAGTTCAAACTACCTGCCTTACAAGACAGGATGTCTCGTGCTGATGTCAAAACGGCGCATACGACGGATGCATCTGATTCAGACCCCTTAAAGTTTAGATATGCACAGGACTTCCGCACATCCCCATGCACTGTTAACAGCTCACGTGGGCGCATGACAGGTGGACCTCACGTTTAACGGGTAATAAAACCACAGGATGGATCACATACACGCGGTCACAGTCCCCAGATGATCATCCATTGGCACTATCTCCTATCTAGCAGAAATACATGAGCCCTTGCCCTTGAACTGGATGCCTTGACTGAGTATTTCTACTTACGTCTGCCTGGCTGTACGCAACCCGCATAAGAGTTCTCACCGTGAGCTCTAAGGCCAACTGCCGGGATTTCAAGTCTCACATCCTGTCGTCCATAACTCTCACTGTCTAGTCTGAATTCTTTTCTGACTTGAATGTCCATGAAGGTCCGATTTGACTTAAAGTCCGTTTTACAGGTAACACCAAAAAATTGGGAAAATCAAATGACCTGAACCTCTGCCTGAGATAAATAGTGGTGAATTATCGCCGCAATCACCGTGACAGCTAACCTAGGAATGGCTTGGATCGCTGATATCATCCGTTCTCCAAGTACTACTGATCTGGTCACAAACATGAATGGGTAACCAATTGGGGAATCGAAAGACATGCCGGCCACACGCAACAAGAGGCAAACTCGAGTAGGAGGCTCACTGGTTGTCAAAGGCGGTGTGATTGTTATATAAGCTAGGGCTAATGAGATCCACAATTCGCAGGTGTTGAGGGCGTCTAATACAATGTCAATTGGAAGAGGCACACCTCATCTGACCTATAAGTATCAAAAAGCGGTGCGAGCCATGCAAACCCATTCAACTATAGTTAGGAACAAACATTTGTCGCAATTCGCGACATCGGAGTAAGGTACAAATTATCCCTGTAGATATAGCTCGAGCTAGTGGACTGAGACAATTATAGAGAAGTCTTATTTGGCCCCGATGGAAATTGGACTTGACCGTAACTAGTAGGCGGCCTATTGCTGTTGAAATGACTGCGCGCGCTCACCAACATGGTAGCGGGTGCCCTCGTGGGAAAAGTCCCAGCGATTCTGAAAAGACAGATGTTGTAGATCAGCTACACATCTAGGCAGAAACCAAAGTAGACGAAAAGTGCCAACTTGCACACTGAGCTGGCAGTTAGGTATCTTTAGTGCACATAACATAAATCAAAACGCTTTAGACCGATCATGAACAGAGATGAGATCACATAGAGTCGGTTTCCCCGGGCGCGTTAGTACGTACGTATATGGGTCAGACAGCCAGCGATTTCAAACTTAATCGTATACGGGAAAAGTTGTCTGAGAACTCAAACTGCCCTGTAAATCAATGGTTAACATAAAACACGAAGTAAGTGATTGTTGGATAGCGCTGGTCTCTTGAAGGAAAACCACGGTCAGTCGTATTCGAGTGGGGAGGGACGAAACTGTACAAAGAAAAGGAAATGAATGTCGGAATGAAGGATGGGAAAGGATGGTTATAGGATAGTTATCGCACCAGTAGTGCAGTCCCGTGTTGTTTGGTTGACGATCTGCCCATCGACCTCCTCTGTAACAGTTTCTACGTTGTTCTCACGTACTTTGGTGACCCGAACAACTCTTCCATTCTCGACTCGGCAACTGGAGGAAACAGACCGCATGGAGCCTCCTCCCCCACCACCGAACGACGAAGAACTGCTAATAGAAGTAAAGCCACCACCCATTTGGGAGTCGAACGCATCAAAGGCAGACAATCCGCCACCAAAGAAGGATCCAAACATGCCACCAAACATGCTGTCGAGAAGTCCGCCACCATAAGGCCGAATAACATCATCGTTGTGGTGTGAAGTTCTTCTTTGTTGACGAGAGTAGGGAGTGCCATTATGGCGCCCATTGCTGGCAGCTGTTGTAGCAGAACGATGGACACGATGAGCCGGAGCAGCGGACGCGAAGCCGAAAAGTTGGTCAAGTCCTGAGCCACCGAAAACCTCCCGGAAAATGTCCATAGGATCGTGGAATACAAACGGTACAAAGAAGGGGTCCGCGGTGGAATAGCGCGCAGTACCCCTGCGGGAAGGGCCGCCATTTACGATACCCTCCTTGCCGTATACATCGTACAGTTCACGTTTCTGGGGGTCGGAGAGAACTTCGTAAGCCTCACCTAATAGTTTGAATCGGCGCTCTGCTTCTTCTTTGTTATTAGGGTTTTTGTCAGGATGCCAGCGAAGTGCAAGCCGCCGGTATGCTTTCTTAATCACTTCGCCATCGGCTCCACGATCAACCTCCAAAACGGCATAGTAATCCTCTTCCATCACGACCAACCCCACACTTGACCGGGAAGACGAGCGCTAGGCAAGTGAAAGTGGCGCCGGAACTTACTGGAAAATTTGGCGGTTTCGAATCAGCCTAGAAAGGACGAAGGTCCAAAAAACAGAAGGAATGCATTACTCAAAATGAAATTAGTCGTGGGCTTTAAATAAACATTTGCCTAGCTTGGAGCGAAATCCGACAAACCTTCTTCTCGGGTTCTTGGTAACAATTATTCCAATGAGGTGCTTTGAAGAGGTCTGTGAAGATTGGAGGGCAATAATGACAGAATAACTGAACTTGAAATTTACATGGACGTCGGTTAAAATTAGCGACGGCAAAAATAGAAAAAGCAAATGCAAGGTTAAAGGAGCGCAATAAGTTGATGATGCCCTTAGCTTCTGCAAGACAAACGTTCCCCAGTTGGATGTATGACACTCTTTAAAGGTCCGTTTACTGACGCAATTTTTATAAATTGTACATATCAAATTTTTATCTTTTTCGTTCAAAAAATTTTCTTCGAGCTATAAATGGCGTTCAGGTGTGCTGATCGATATGGTTCGTTGGGGAGTTCGCAATCACGCTTGAAGGTCCGCTAACGATCGCGGGGGAATTGGCTTTGGGAAGGGGGGCTGGAATGAAACAAGACGTATTTGGCGATATGGGGTTCGCAAGAAGGCATCAAGGGATAATATAGGACAGATACCGGGGAAAATTTGTCGAAGAAAAGGGTGATCAGGATTATAACGCGAGTAATAAGACGTTTAGGGATCCGCATTTCCGTCAGACAGTCTAATATGCCCAGGGGTGGGGGCAAAGAACGACAATTATAGGGCGTCCCCCTGCGCATTTTTCTTCGATGAGGGGGCCACGTCGGGGATTTGCCCCATCATAGCCCCCTCTCCAGCCCCCTCATAGCCCCCTCTGGCCCCGCCATAGCCCCCTCATGAGGCGGGGCCATGAGGGGGCCAGAGGGGGCTGGTGCTGGCACTCTGGGTGAAAAATTCCCGCCAATATCATAATTTATCTCGGCAGCTGTGGATTTTATATGTATGCCTGCGGTAAATGTGGTCGTGGCTGTTTTGGAAGGGTGGCCTTGGTATGATATTTCCATTTTCATAAGCCTTGTCCAGGTCAGCATGGCAACGAATGCGTTGCAGGATAGGAGATGGGAACATGAAACCTGTATCAGCTGGCAGGTGACTCATTGAGCCCCTGAGCCACGGGAAACTAGGTAGGGATTCTGAGTTTAAGTCATCACGTTTTCGAATAGCAATTTTTTTTATTTTCCATTTTCACCATTTCTCCCGAGCAGCTCTCCCCGCGACTTCGAGAAAGGATCATAAGGAATCTGGAAAAAGCCGTCTCAAAATTTCTTGGACCGTGTGCATTTTCCCCTTAGCCTTTGGTTTCATTCGCCTAATCCGTCGTCGGAATTTTCGATTTTCTCAGACTGGGTATTGCGACTTTCCGAGGACGCGATATCGCTCTCAGTCCAACTTTCTGACCAATATACGAGACCAGTGTGGTGCACACGTTGTAAACCTCCGTGTTGCTCGCCATGCATCCCCTTTAGAATCGCATTGTGGTCACAAGGGTGTCGGGGCCCTAGTATCGAGGCCCCATCCTCAGGATGAATCTATCTTACTTTTCCATATCACTTCATGAAGCAGACTTTTCCTTCCGATCATCTGACGTGACATTGCAGGTTCGCAAAATTTTCTCACCCTTTGAATTTGGGCGCTTTTTTACTGCTTCGTCTGACTCTCATCCTTTTATCCAAATTCCCCGATTTTTAGTTTCTGGTTATCATCATCAAAAGTATCTTATGCGAAGAGACAAAGTCCTGGCGGACGTCAGTAACTTGACCGGCTCCAAGTAACGCCTTCTCCAAGTTCCGCTGTAAAGTTGGCAGTGTATGTAGAGCATAAGTCCGAAATTATCATCTTTGTTTTCCACTGCATCGACGAGTCTCTTTGAACGCTTAGCTGCTAAAATTATTATGATTATACAGCCAATACTAATTTTATTATTTTGGCACGCACCAAAAGTATATGCGGAGAGATAAGGATGAAATGTAGAGATGACACCCCTAGCGAGAGTGTTCAGAAAATCGCCTTCTGAGCCTTTTTATACATTGTGACGACATAATTTTCGTAGTGTTCTAAAAGACTAAGTCCTTCTATGTATCCGCATGTTTGAATGCGTACCAAAAAGGGCCGCCGGGTGTAAAATTAAACAGCTAGTGCTAGAAGACGCTTGGTTGACTGTTCTGTCATTGTAACAACACTTTCTCGTAGTTTCTTTGCGTTGATTGCTTTTTGATTACCTTCCAGATTTTAGACAGAGAGAGAGGAATTCGCTTTATTTTGAAATCGTAAGTTCAAAATTTTCAGCAAAAATTGGCTCCATTCACTATGGGCAGTATATAAGTTAATAGATTATTCAAGAGTCGAAGTTTAACACAAAGAAACGATTATTATGGGGATAGTTAAGTCTTAGCTTCTGTATTTCTGTCTCTTCGCGCGTAAGATAGCGCACTAGGAATGGAAATACACAAGCTCTATAAGCCGATGTGTGACAGGATATAAGTCGGAAGCTGCGGCGCATCGGGCGGGAAGACTTCACAGACATAAGATCAGAATGTAAGGAATGGGCAACATCATCTAGAATTCGACCAGCAAATTGCCTGACCGAATTGAAGTGTTGTTGTAACATAGTGTCAACTAAAAAAAGATAAGAAACACCGGCAGCAGAAGAGAGCATGCGGAGGACTCGTTTCAAATTTAAAATATCCTTTTTTAGCAAAGCAGGAAAAATTACAGGAGAGCAGTATAGGATGAGAGGAAGAATGCAGGCATCAATGAATTGCCAGACTAAGGGTTGAGATGTGTGGTAGGAACGTAAACGACGTATGTAGTAAAGAAGTTTACGAACTTTAATAAATAGGGACTCAATATGGATGGAAAAAGAAAGATTTGAGGACAGAGTAACGCCGAGGTACCTGAAAGAGGATACTTCGTTAGGGAGAATGTAAGAGGAATCAGGATTAAGAGAGTGCCGCAGTCGAAAAATACACTGAACGCATTTTTGGTTGTTAATTAGGAGACCATTATCCTCCGAACACGCTAGGACATGGTTTAGGCCATCCTTTAGAGACCGGAGGTGTGTCTGACTTTCGAGAGGGTGTCCAGCAACCACATCATCAGCATACTTGACCAGAAGACAGTCATTAGGGGACCTTAGATCGTCATTGTGGAGGGACAGAAGGTGAGGGGATAGAATGGAACCTTGAAGAACACCGCAGTCGTTGGGAAGGGTCGAAGATTTCCGCTTGCCATACTGGACAAATTGGGTGCGGAAGGTAAATTAATCGCTAAGCCAAGAGACGACCCAGCCTGGAGAGCCGCATGCGGAGGCTTTGGTGAGGAGAAGAGGGCACGAAACGGTATTGAAGGCGGAGGAGTAATCAAGAAAAGCGCACGCATACTCGCGGCAACCCTTGTCTAAGGCTTTTAGAGCAGAGTGGACCACAAGAGCGACAGCATCTAAAGTACTCCGTTCGGCTTTATATGCAAATTGTAAAGGGTCGGAAAAACTGGAAGAAAAAGGCTTAATGATATCTAGGGCAACTCTTTCAGCAAGCTTTAGTATTGCAGAGGAGTGGGCGATTGGACGAAAAGATTTAGGACCAAAGTTAGCGGGCTTTTTAGGGATGGGAGTGACTCTCACTGTATGCCAGGCGTCGGGAATGTTGGACTCCATGAAAGACATATTGATTAGGTGCGTTAAAATAGGGGCTATCTGGGAACTGCAAGATTTAAGAGAACACTGGGGCCATAGAGGCACGAATATTTGTGTGATGGTTGTAAACATGAATGCATTTAAAGGGTCACTGGAAAGACCTCTAATAACCCAATGAACACGCAGTAACTTTCCATAAGTTTACTCGGTATGCAGTTGCGAAAAATTGAGAGTCTGATCTAGTCTTAAAATTACATAAAATAGGATTGCTGCTGTCCACGGGTGTTCAGTATGGAAGGGGGGAGTAAGATTTTGTCCAGCGACTGCACTTGAGGAACATTATACTGCTGAGCTCCTGAATTGCTTTGGGAAAGCGGGATTGTTTTGCAATGGTTTACGTTCACAAGGCACTACTATGGTAAAGAACCCCTCCCCAAACCCCGTTTTGTGTGCCCTTTTCTTCTTTTTTAATCCAGCGAGTGGCTAGGGAAGGTACTTCAAGGGAATAATTGCGAACATACGCTTAACGCAATTGGATCCCTTCTCTGCCCTGCTTGCTCTACCTTCTCTTCGAATCTGACGAGTGACTGTGCTAGGTATTTCAGAGGTACAATCGAAACCATGTGTTTGATGCTCTTGGACCCCGCTATCACGATGGCGCAGTTGAGACCAATATTCAAAGTACTTGCGCCATTTGACTTTTCCCTTGCCGTTTCCTTCTTTTATAGTCACGTGAGTGGCCAGGTTCGGTGCGCGTTCGACTGCTTTCATACCCTAGCTCCCACTGCACTTGCACCCCTTCCGTTTCCACTCTGCCAGCCTTCTCCCTTTTTGCTTATCCAGTGAGTGGCCAGGTCAGCTACTTCAAAGACAGTTTTGTGCCCGTGTGGTCAATGCAATTGTACCCCCTTTCGTTCTGCTTGCAATGAGCCTCTAAGGAGTGACGAGACTTGATGCGCGAACGGCGGAGTTCAGACCAAGAGCCTGCTGTAATTGGACTTCATTTGGCTGGCCTCCTCCTTCCTTTCCCATGCGGATAGGTTCGGCACATGACTGTGGGCGTTTAAACCGAGTGCTTAATGCACGTTGCATCTACTCGCTCCCGCTCTGCTAGTCCTCTTGCTGTCTTCTAATCCTGCGAGTTGCTTGACCAGGTATTGCAAGGATACAGTTGAAACTAAGTGCTGAATGCATTTGGACCCGGTTTCTGTACTCCTTTCCCCTTCTTTTCTATTGCAGCGAGATGGCAGACACTGTGCGTGAACGGCGGCGTTCAGACCAAGTGCGCAAATCACTCGCATGCTCCACCCACGTTACCCCTCTAATTGCCCTCCTTGTTTTCCATTCCAGTGAGCGGATAGGCTCAGTGGGTGGCCGGTTGCGTTTAGACCAAGTGCTAGGCGCACATGCACTCCTAGCCGCTCTGCGTTTCGCTTGGACTCTCGTTGATTACTAATCCATCAGGTTGATCGGTCAGGTGCGCCAACGAGTCAGTTGACGCCAAGTGTTCCATGCACTTGCACCCCGTTCCCGTTCTGCGTGAACTGTCCTTCTTTCATAACCCAACACGGTATTCAATTTCGGTGTGTGAGCGGCGGCGTTAGCACCGAGTGCTCAATGTAAATGTATCCCCCGCCCTGCGATTCAGCTTGTTCCATCATTTTTTCTAACTCAGCTAGCGCCTAGGCCCGTTGCATGAAACGGCGACGTTCAGACCATATGTACTTACAGTCCACTTCCCGTTGTGCTAGTCCTCACTTTTTTTTCTAATCCACCGAGTGCCTAGGTCAGGTCATTTAAAAGCACATTCTATATCAGGTGTCTACCGAACTTCTATACCGTTCTTGTCCTGCTTTGCTCAATCTTCCTTCCATATCGTGATAGTGACTAGGCGAGGTACCTCAAAGGAACAGTAGGAAAGACGCTGACGTGTTTAGGAGGATTTCGATATTGCAGTATTTAAGGTAGATAAATAGAATTGCATGCACGTGCGCGGCGTTGCCCACGGGATGTAATTGGTTTGTGCGTTGTCTTCTGATTTGACCATGGTGGCCTTCGGCCTGAATTTTTTCTACATTTTCATTGCTATCGTTGCAGAACGCCTTACCTGTCTGACTGCGTAATTTCATTGACCAGCCATGCTTCTGACAGATGTGTTAGGTAGGTTTCTCGGGCCTCTGGCAAGTTGTCAGCCTTCACACCGGACCACAGCTTGCATTGGGCTTCATCTACCTGGGCCCAAATTTTCCTTTCCCTTATTGGGCCTTTCTCCGGGAGTTTACGTTTCACTCTACTCCAGTAGACATCTATCGCATTGGTTTTCCTTCCGCTCGCCGGATCGACAAAATCCACCGAATTGTTTGCCATCAGCAGCCGATAGCCTTCTTGGGAAAGACATGCAAAGAGGGCAAAAGCCTCGTTCCCTTAATACAGCAACATAAATAATAAGGGATTATTTTGTGGGTCTCGCCTTTACAAAAGACCAAAATAATGGTGATGGACATAGGTTCTGAGCCTCACTTGTATGCATGACCATGTCATGTTGCTGTGGGAATATCGCCTGTACACGCAGCAAGTGGAGATCACTGAGGCCGGGCTAAATTTCTAACGAGATGTTGCTGCCATCGAAGTGGATTAGCAACAAAAAACTGGCAGGGTCTTATTGCAGGCAATCCGGATGTCGACTAGGACATTGTTAAATAAAGTATAAGCGACTTTATGCATCATAAGTTCTCGACAAATTGAGTCGAGAAGACGAGTCGTCCTTTCTGTTTAACGTGAGATATGAAGAGCAAAATCAGCAGAAGGAACAAACTTTGGGAATATACGTAGCAAAACCATAAGTCCTGCATTACGAAGAATTTCGTCAAAAGCGGAGCTCGACAAGGTCAAATATCCGCAGATAGCGGGAGACGTATTAGATACGAGTTATAAGGCTGGCCGCGGATCAGTCTCAAGTCCTCTTTCGCTACTTTACCAACAGGTTAAAGAATAAAGAGAAACTGTGATGTGCAAAGAAGAAAACAATGAGGAAATTGATGGAAATGAGGACAAATTGGAACAAATAAGGCGCCTTTCGCACCTGGATCTATCATTGAAACTGATGCTGACCAGGCCGACTTATCCACTAGAATTTATGAAATGGACGCGAAGCCAATGTTTTCATAGGTGTGAGAAAAGTACTCCTTACGATTAACAAATGCGAGTCTTCGAATCCAGGTCAGATACCGGAAAAGTGCTGAGTAAGCTTGCTTGCGGTCTTTTCAGACCGCTTTCGTATATTTTCTAGTTAGTACTCGACCAAAGCATTCTCTCCAGTAGTTGGAAAGTAACAAATATGTATCCCACTTAGAGAAATGGGGTCAGAACAAGTGTTAAAAAATATCAGCCGGTCAGTCTGCTAGGCATTTATTGTAGCGGTAATGAAAGGGTAATCAAAATAGTTACGAATTTCGTGGAAGAAGGATTTCCTTGAAACGGACAAAGATTATTTTCCGTGAAACCACTCCTATCTGAACAATATGCGCTATTCAATGTGGCAGGGGACCGCCACATAGGTAAAGACACAAGCGTCAGTGTCGTTTGCATCTACCTTAAAAAGCCTATGATAATTTTTACACTGCCGGCTATTCTAAAAGTTTCAAGAATTTTGTACAAGGGGGAACCTGCGTAGTTGGATGGCGGATTTATTGACCGCCTGATCACAGTCTGTGCGCAGAGGCAGTACGGAATCAGTCTCAATGTCCCGTATGAGTGGAGTACCGCAGGGCTTTTGCCTTAGTTCATTAATATTTTTAATGCATGTCAATTATTACATGCATAGCCTGGACTTCAGGGAGTCACCTAGACGCGAGTCAATTACTACATGCATAGCCTGGATTTCAGGGAGTCTCCTAGACGCGACGGATTTCCTGGGCTGATACTTAAGGAGATATCAAAAGAGCTGTCAAAGCCTCTTTCGACTGTCTTTGAGCAGTCAATGAGAACAGGAAGGCTGCCATCACAATGAAAGACAGCTAACCTCGTTCCCTTACATAAGGGAGGTAGCAAGATGGCAGCAAGCAGCTTCAGGCCTATAAGCTTAACTTGCCTCCCATGAAAAACGATTGAAGCTCTAGAAAAGAGTGCTTTACAGTGATTTTGTGAAGAAAATAACATCTTATGGGATTTTCAACATGGCTACCGGAGAGGACGTTCCTGTCTCTCAAATCTGCTAGCTTGTCTGGAGATCTGGACCAGGGCTCTAGAAGAGGGTTTTGAGGTAGATGTGGTGTACATCGACCTACGTAAAGCTTTCGATACTGCTCCGCACCAGCGCCTTCATTACGAACTGAGCGCCATCGGCATCCAGGGAGATCATCTGGCCTGGATAAGGGCGTTTCTGATTGATCGGAAACAACGTGACCGTATCGGAGATGATTTGACGGAATGGGTGAACTTGACCAGTGGTGTGCCTCAAGGCTGAGTTCTGGGACCATTGCTCTTCATCCATTTGTGTAACTGAAAGCTTCAGGAACTCTACTGCGGCAAAATAATGTTTGCCGACGACGTTAAGCTTTGGCAAGTCATTATAGGTCCGAATGATCAGAGATCTTTTCAAGATAATCTGCACCGACTGCAAGCGTGGTCGGAGAAATGGCTTCTAGATCTCAATGTGGAGAAGTGTGCAGTCCAACTAATTCTCGTTTAAATGAGAGCGTGAGGACATATCATCCGAAAGATATAAGACTCTCCACAGAATATTCACGGAATGGTTTCGGGGTTTGGATACAGAACAATCTGAAACCAACACTGCAGTGCCGCAAGGCTGCAAAAACGCCATGGGAGTGCTTCATGCAATCAAAAGGACGTTCGTAACCTTTGACCAAGACCTTTTTGGGAGAGTTTACGGCACCTTTGTTCGGCCTCACTTAGAATATGGCCCACGAGCATGGCGGCCATGGCTAGTAAAGGACCAAGCATGCCTAAAACGGGTACAACGTCGTGCAACAAAGCTGGTAAACGGTCTAAAAGCCAATCCTACACAGACAGACTGGATTTCCTTAATTTATTCCCTCTGTGCTACAGGTAGCAAGGAGGTGATCTTATCCTCGTCTGCAATATAATACACGGCTTTCAGCACGGACTTAGCTCTGAGGACATGTTTCAGTAGCACCTTTCACCCAACGTTCGTGACCACTCGATGAAGCTACGGACAACAATGCCCAGGCTGAATCTTCGTTCGGAATTTTTCGCGCAGAGAGTAGTGGAGAAATGGACCGATCTCCATCAGTTATTCGCGGAGGCGACGTCTCCGTAACACTTCAAGAAACGTTTGAATTAACAGTTGTGTCGCCTGTTTTTGTTCGACGGCCCGGGAAATTCTGTCTGAGAGGCGATGATACTTAAATGCATTAAGTACTATTTTAATAGCGAATGTTTTCATTGGTTGTGTAGAGTTATTTCTAACGAGCTGACATGTAATCAATAGGTTTTTCAAAGGCTTTGCCTATTATCCTTGCCAAATAAAGTGAATAAACTGAAAAACTGACTACAGCGCGATTCTAATAGTGATACGAAAGCCAGTACTACCTGCAACAGTTCGACCGTCGCATCCGCCGATGTCCACCTTGTGTTCCACAGCAAGGTAAAGTAGGCGCGATGACTTGCGCATGAACTAGTTTATAGCGAGAGTGGACTTGCAAACCGTCTACCGCACTCCCTCCTCCTCATCACCTGGCGTAAGTGTCAAGGAAATGTCAAGAGGACCAGGGGTGAGAAGGGCGCCAGTGGATGGCGTGACCAAACCCTACCTTGGTGCTCCAATCCACACGTCCCGGTCCGCAGCAAACACTTGACCAGGATTTTTACCAACAACAGCACGATAAGGGGTCGAAAAGGGGAGGATGACTGGACAGCCATGCTCAATACCTGTATAGCCAGTGGGAGCACAAGGCATCTACCGCCAAAGAACCACGGACCGGAGAACTGCCAGCGCACACTAGACTGCGAGGGCCAGGTTTGCTGACCACCACATGACAGGCGCTCAGAAACCTTAAGACCCAGAAGACGACACGCAGTCCTGCACTTAGCCTGGGCCATTACCCTTCAAAGGCTGGGCAGCCAGTCAGCCATCGACTGAAAGGCAATGCCCATGTACACACACTCCTCACCTGTATGACAGTGCCACAGGTCACGTTATGAAGGAGCCGTGACGGCCTGACTTACATCTCACGAGTTTGCCACTCCACACAAACACACACAACCGAACAGATTGGGTCGACCTAGTGGAGACGTCAATTGACATTCATCCTAGCCACGGCGCTGGGCAGAACGCCACCATAATCATTACTGCCACCACTCCCACTGCTACCGTATATGCTTCTTCTACTACTACTACTACTACTACTACTACTACTACTACTACTACTACTACTACCATTACTACTACTACTACTACTACTACTACTACTACTACTACCGCTACTACTATCACTACTACTACTATTACTACTACTACTACTATTACTACTACTACTACTACCACTACTACTACTACTACTATTGCTACTACTATCACCATCACTTCTACTGTTGACCTCACCATCAATTGTGCTCCTGCCGACACCAAAACTAACATCAATATACATACTACTAATTCGATTATTTGTACCTACAGTAACACCCCATTGCCACTGCTACAAACCCTTTGAGGGCTACGGTGACTTATTCTGCTGTTGCTATTGTTGCTAATACTAAATATACCGGCACTCCGGTCAATGCCATCATCAACTGTTATGTTGCTGCAACTAATACCTTTACTTAGAAGTTCACTATTATTACTACCACCGGTAGCAAGAGCTACTACTACCACTGTTGATAGTCTCGACATTATTACTAATGCTACTTCCAATACTTCTACAAAACGTAATATTACTACAGTCGTTTCTACAAATACTAGTGATACAAATGCTGCGTTAAATTCTACTTAAACGGTATGACCATCACTTCCAATATAACGCAATGTCTCTTACCGTTATAAGCAATTCTTATATCATTAATATGACAACTAATACAAATATTTCGACTACTCCCTGCCAGCACATGGCCCCTTCATAGGCGGGGCTGGAAGGGGCTGGGCGGGGCCAGAGTCCCCTCTGGATTGAAGCATTGTGAAGCGTATTTGCATCGAAAGATATGTTTCAAAAGCACCACTCATTGTACCTTCTTTGGCATTAAAAGGAGCTAATTTATCGAAATTGGCTTATAAATCATGGAGAAATCATCCGTTTTCGTCCACTGAATATAGCTGCGAATGAGCACAATATACTGAGGTTTTGTTTAAGTTCCTCATTGCGTAAACTCTTATTTGTCCACCGGATTAGAATCTGTGTGTGTTATTAATTCGTATATTTGTCAATCGATTGCAGATTATATCGTGAGTCAAAAAATGCTGTTTTCATGCTCTTGATAGCTGTCTTAGTTCATTTATGTATATTATGCTAATTGTTTAGGTATCACCAGCCAGTTCAAGTAGTCGAGTTTTATGTCTATGTATATAGTATTTAGCCTTGGTGTTCGTAGTCCACTTATGCAAATTGTTTATCGTTTTTTGCTGAATATCCAAAGCAATTATGAAGCGTAATTACTCTGTCTATCACCAAAGCACCATATACAGGCGCATTAAGCGCCAGATGAAGGCGTGACTACTCTTGGAGTGGCTCAGTGGGAAAACAATCCTTTGTTGGTAGTCCTTTATATGCACTCCTGTGTGGTAAGTTTTCCTCATTTGTTAACACATCAGATGCCATTCGCCTGAACCCTACCTTTGGTGATTGCGCCCACGAAATGGTTCGCAAGACTGTCATTGATTGGTTTCATGGATCGAGGGACCGGTATGGCGACCGGGCTAAACGCCGGGAGGCAATTGGAGGGACTAGCGATGATACACATTGTCCCACACTGTCTCTATCTGAAGACACGGTAATTACCATCAATGAAATTCACATATTTTAGGTTAAATATTCATACTGCTGCAGTGAACTTAATTAGTGTAAAAATCGTCATTTAAATTTTAAAGTATTACTTCCCTTCCATCGACCATGTGTTTTCCAAGGAATTGTTTTTCTTCAACTATAGGAACCAGCCGTCGAAGCGGGGACTTCTGGAACGCACAACTGAATGGCATAACATATGTTGAAGTCCATGTATATAATGGCACTGACATTTATTATGATTGTACATATTTTCCAATTACTTTATTGTTTATACGATAAATAACTCATTTACATGAATTTGCCTCACGTGTATTTGATATTGGCTGCCGATTAGTGGGCACGTGTGCGGCGGGGTCACTGTGAGTACTATGTAATACCGTAGTACTCTACGTACGCAGGGTGGGTTCCGACGTGTAACATGTGAGAACAGTGAGGCACTGCGCCTCAGGGAACTCGGTATACACGACGATATTTTAAAGTTGTGCCAAAAGTGGGCGGGGATGTGGCGTCCCCTGCGGATTTTTTTTCGCTGGCGGGGCCAGGCGGGGCTATCGCGTTGCATGCCCCGCCACAGCCCCCTCCACAGCCCCGCCTAGCCCCCTCGTGGCCCCCTCTAGCCCCGCCATTATTGAGGGGGCCAGGCGGGGCTAGGCGGGGCTGGAGCTGGCAGGGCTGTCACTAGTTCAGCATATATAAAAACTACTTCTAGCACTGATACTCTTTTGCAACCACTAGCACAAAACTACTGGTTTTAGTATTACTACGGTTAACAGTCAACCCACTACATAAAGTACCAGCACATTACTACCAATGCTATTTCATAGTTACTACCACTGGGGCTCTAGATTTTATTACCGTCACCTGCAAAAGAAAAGCTAGTACTATTGCTGGTCCTCTCACCGCAGGTGCTTCCACTCACTAACAACTACCCCTACAACTAACACATTTAGTTTTACTTCGACCGCCAGTCCTACTATCATTGTAATCCGAGTTACTACTAATAATTCAGAACTGCTTCTGCTATTATATCTAATGCTAGTACTACATCAAAATTACTACCGCAGCATCCACTGTTGCTATTAATACTGCTAAGCTACTACAACTGTCACTACAACTAATTTCATTACGCTTAATGTCTCCATCATGACTAAGGCCGACACCAGAAAATCACTACTAACTCTAGTAGTCCAACCTCCAATACCATCTCATCTAAGGCAACTAACCTCACCTCCAGTGTCAGCGAAACCACATCTGTTAATACTCCAGTGAAATATACTAACAATATTGACATTAATACTAATACGATTACTACTGCCACTAAAACTATGAAGTATACGATCATTATTTTGACTGCTATCACCACCAAGTGAGCAGCAAATGTTCCCGCTTGAACAAATCGGTCGACTTCATTGTCGCCGTATGACTATTGGGTCTGTCAAATTGACCCCCAACCATTCTTAGTCTTAACACAGCATAGGGTGATATTTGTTCCTCTTGTTTTCATTGCAGGACGCGTGAATGCGTACGCTTTCACAAAGTGTCTAAGCCACTGGCCCCGCAACATCGTGTATAGTTCTTGTCAAATTCTAGGTCAGTAAGAATTCCCTAATTTCTAACTCGTCTCTGCCCTGAGTACAAGATCGCCTTATTTACTAGACTGGGCTATTCCCCAGGCATGTAGCTATGTCCGCATGCGAGATCCCCGACAGTCAACCGTCCTTCTACTTGGGAGAATCCTTTCAGCTTGCCGATGCGACCAGGTCGCTTATACTCATCACCCGCATCCTAAAATAACTAATGGTTTTAATGGAAAAACGGTAGTTAATGGACGCACTCTGCAGGTACAACTAAACACCAAAAAGGACTTAATCCGGATTGCAATTGCAGCCCACCGACATAAACAACCGTATCCCATCCGGGGAGTACAGTGTTTATTAATTATAACTGTACCGGCGCATTGCATTTGAATGTTATTCGGCCTCACCGTAACATCAGGCGGACTTAACTATGTCGAAACTTCCAGCGCGGCCCCTTATGCCACCTGATCAGACACAGTTCCTTTTGTCGATCTTTTCTGTTAATGCTTCATTCAACATACCGATGGTTTCAGTTCCAGTCGTAAGAATCTATTTGCCCTGTGTTCACCTCGACCGTAACTTCAGAGGTTGGTGGAGTTGCTGCATAGTAAACTCTTTGACTAGGTCCTCACAATCAGAGGTGTCATAAAGGTGGCGGCAGTTGTCTAAAAGTCTTCACTTTCCAACGTCCCATCGAACTTAGGCTGCTCTTCATAAATCTAATCAAAACTGGCAATCGCTTTGTATGGTCGAGAGGCTTTTTGGAAGATATAAACAACCTTAGTTCTGTGTATTCCCTCACTAGTTCCTATAACGTCAAAAGATCGCCCAGGAAGCGTATCGAGTTTAACAAGTAGAACAATACCAGTGACTTTCCGTCTGTTCCTTCCTCAATTACGTCGTAAACATCGGAATAGTTTTGCCTCAAAAGTGAATTTCCTCACGGCCAGTCGTGCTTTGTGGTCGATAACCATGCAATTTATCACATTTTCTTCTGATTTTCAATATAAATTCTGGACGAGGTCACTTGCAGTCATATCAATGAATATGTCTTGCAATATATCTTTGCAATAGGATGCATTTCTGCGTCAGTTGTCAGTTGACTTACTGCACTATGGATTCCGTGCCTATTTTTTACGACGACTGAAATGTAGTCCGTCTGTACACTTGCGACAACAGGTAAAACAATGTTTACCATACCATCCGAGGTGTTGATGGCGTATCTCAAAAAGAAATATTAACTGAAATCCTCTAATGTAGCTCCCGTCAGAAGGTTGTAGAGTTGATTGTCATGCAACATAATCCCAGGGTATTTCAGTCGCTTCGGCGTGGCCGAAATTGAACGAGCTTTTTTTCCAGCTGCGTACAGATATCAACTGAATTTTGATCTCCTAACTAGTATACACATATTCTTCGGAAACCATGCACGAATATCATCCCCTGTACTCATTGGACAGCAAATTACGACAACATCAACTTTATACTCAAAAATATGGTATTCCTCGTTGTTAAAGGTGTTTGTATGGTGAGTATTTAAATCGTAACGAGTGTTCGATGTTCCTATTTCTTGAAACATATTCAAAAGCGCCTCAGTAATCTGCAGGAATCGAAGGATTTGCATAACGTTAGTTGTCCACAAAATTCAAACTTATGTTCCGTTAGGTGGCAGTTAGCAGGAAAGTGGACTCACTTGCCATTTAAACTGCGCGTGACTCGGTTTTTTGAAAAGATCGGGATCGAGCTCCACCCTTTTGTTTACAATCCACGACGTGATTCAAGGAGCCCTCTTACGGCAATACTGAGTGCTTGGTCGGAACGTGTGTGCGCTGATTTGGTGACCTAGTTTGGAAATGAAACTTTGACACTAGGAATAATTATGTCCACACCGACTTTGTTATTTCCGACAGTATTAATTTCACCTTTAATTTGTAACGATATGTAATTTTAGGAAAGATCGATAGTTGGTCTCTGAATTTTCTTCTACTGCGGACCTGAAATTTTCTCAGAATGCCTCTCAACATGAAATAGCTCCCCTACGGGCGATACCTCGTGTTTGTTGGCTCGTTTAATTCGTCTTCAAATTCCACCTCTTTGAAATGGTTTTTAACTCTGCTGTTTAATGTAGCATCGGCCAGAGGTGGAGTATTGGCATGTGTAAGCATACGATCTGTGTCGCTGGTACAACTAGACGGAAACGATCACGAATTGGTCATATCCTTCTTTCTTACAAGAGGAATATTCCGGCTTTTTGGGTCTACGGACGCACTCTCTTTTATTTCAGGGTTGGCTACGGTAGAGGAAACCACGTCCATATATATTGTTCTTTTCTTAGGAATTTTGGACACCGCAGATGTGGCCTCTTGATTGCTCAGTGAACAGATTTTTTTAGATTTCCCATCTCATTTTTCAAACCTCTGTCTCCTTCCATATTTCAGAAAAATTTCCAGTGGATTCGTGGACAGCTCGCATATATTTCGTTCTTGTATGTTACATCTACTAAAGTCACGAAGCTTTTGGCTTAGTTTTCGCAATGTTTTCCAATGAAAAAATATTCATTTTTGCAATGCTTAAACACTCAATGACTCGTAGTTGAATATTTTTTTTAAAAAATCCACTGCCTTGGGGCAGTGGTGTGGATGCGGCCACTTTCCGTCAGTCGCCTAGATTCCTGAGTTTTCATCCAGCCGGTGGAACATAATTTAAGCTTTTGCGCACGCTGGAATGGCGTGTAAATCCGATTGCCATCTATAACTGGAGGCACTGCAGGACGTTTTGCAATACAGGGACCGACAAAACTGACAAAAACGTTTGGTGGGCGATTCAATTTTTTACCATCCTTCCATCTCGTTGGGTTTTACGGTCTTCCAGATTATAGTCTACTGAACACTGTTGCAGCTTGCGGGCATCGTACAAACAATACCTGCATTTGAAAAACGTTGCGTTAGAATTTTCGTAGGCAACCACAAATCCACACTTACCTTGGTCTTCGCTAGTGGTCCTCCCGGGCTCACCTAATCTACAAAGGGCTGGCACAGTATAGCCGATAGACCTGGTAAGCGTTTATACTAAGCAGTAGACATAATCAACGGCTATAAAATTTGGAGCCAAAAACAGTGAATAGGCCAACTCGAAACCACAAGAAAGCCAGATTTAAATTTCATGGACAAACACTGCCAACAATCGACACGTGTCTTGATTTTCCGACTGTCGACGCTTGCTCGGAACCTTTAACTACCTTGTTAAAAACCTTCAGATTAAACGCGGTGTCAACTCAATCAGTGTACACGTTGCATTGCATAGCCATAGTCTCCTTTATCGGTTCTCCTGACTGACGCATCCATAGCGCTGAGATGGAGACACTGCCACAACCAGCAATACAGACTCAGCGTTAAATGGTCCACACCGCGACCTCATATTTCGACCAGCCGTCGGCCTCGTTGGACCCCTGCGAATACACCACAGTTTGATTAGAGGACCAGCGTCCTTCTCCTTTGCCACCATCGACAACGCTTGTCTTCTCTGCCTGCAGTGTACTCGCAGAATCAGTTCCCATTAGTCCCCTGGTCATATGAACATACCATTCGGTGTTATTAAAAAATATAAATAAACATCCACGCTCATATTGTTTTCACACAACCACTCACCACAGAGACCTTTCCGGACGGATGCGCATGCACTAAAGTTACCCATCATGCTCACGTCAGTTCTACCGTGGGATTGGTCAACGTCGACACTACCTGGAGATTTGCCACGTGTGTATACGTGGTTCGCGATCGGCGAGAACGTGATGAGCGTCCGTCAACATGCACAGTCTGACCACCAAGCGGACGGTAGGCTCGGACAAGCTGCTGGTATGTATGAAAAAGGCAAGACGACATGGACAAACACTGAAGTTCGTCTACCTACCGCGTTGCAACACATTCCTCACTAGAATAGATCCGACATGCTTGGGCGTATCAGGACGCGTAAAAAAGTCGCGAGTTGGAAAGTTGACAGCTAAAGAAATAACTCCGCCCTCCCCCCACCTTGGAACGAAGGTATGGGTACAATGGCTCCTTCTTATGGTAATACGTATGCACTCTGTGATCTGTGGGGCCGCGTGTGGAACATGCCGCATCGATATCTCGCGTCACGTAGACAACTGCGATAGACATTATCCTCGGTCGTTTTGACTCTGTCAGACCACTGGTGTATGAGGAGGAAGGAGATACTGACGGCGATGCAGCTCTGACCCACTCATTAGCCTCCATATAATGACGGTTCGAACGTCGTTACCAACGATATTCATCGTGTGCTCTACAGCTGGGTGGAAACGGACGGAGACCTGCGCGTGGATTTGTATATGGTGTTGGGAGACTTCCGCAGCATCTAACTCACCGTCTTCTCCTCCTCCTCCTCCTCCTCTCCGGCCTGGGTCCAGTGTCATGGGCTAGTCAAAAAGACCAGAGGCAGAAGAGGACGCAGATGGCTGGCGCAGCGAAAGCCCGCGCCTAGGCGTACTACTATATCTTCTGCTTCGCAACGCACACTGATCAGGATTTTACAACAGACAAGAAGCCGGACTGATGGGATTCCGTTCGGCGCAGCGTAAACCTGAAAGGTCTGTGCCGCCACACTCCCAATAACACCTGCCAGATCCCGACCTAGCCTCTGTGTTGATCCAGCGCATTTACCGCGTTGGCAGTTTCAGGGGCACAAACTTCCAGACTATAATGGCATAGTAGTAGTCGCGTCCTATACGCATTCAAACATAGGGGGCAGATCAGTTCTACTTAGGGCCAAGGGGTAGATTGGAATGACAAATTCTTAATGTGTTCGTCATTGCAGTAAAACATTCTGCATGTGGCTAGGGCAGGCAGGTCGCTCACCTTTATCAGTCACCGCCCCCGTCGTCATAATCTCGTCATCGAACGTTGTGATGTGGGATATGAGGTAGATATGTCAAAAGTCTGTCTCACGCTGAACAAATTGATGATCAAGCAGTTATTGCAGTCGTCTGTGCCTTGTTCCCGGTTTGCTTGGAATTAACTAAAAATCAACGTCAAGCTTCAATAAATTTTACAGGTTTCATGTGTACTGTTGACGCCTGTTTCGACTTTGCCTCCTACCTATGAACATGCAGCTCACGGTTAGTCCCTTCTATACGATATAAATAATTGCGTTTACGGAACCTACTTCACCGTCTCCAACAATACTCTTTCGAGACTACTGTTAAGCGTTGTGATACAAGGCCAGGATTCAATACTTTCGGGTATTCCTGCAGAAAATTGTAACCGCTTTCCCGATTTAAGGGCCCGGTCGCAAGGCCCAAAACAAATAAATGATGTGATGTATAAAACAGGGATAATAATGATTTTATTGAGCGCCTATAACGATAATTATATGTCGAACCTCTCCGAGGTATATCAACTGTATTCCCCAAAATATAATATGGTTGCTTTACACTGGACTGAAACAGGAAGTTTGTCAAAACTGGAAGGTAGCTGATAAGGGTCCTTTGGCGCGACGATTATACTTTGGTAATTAGAGTTTTGGCCGGTTGCCGTGGCTCAGAAGAGGTTATAGTATTCATGTATGAGGGCGACCTTGGAGAAATGTCCTTTGATAAAAGCTATTTGTATGTCCACCCTTTGCAATATTCACGGGTTCACGGGGATCTTTATTATTGATGCCTTTCCGGATTGATGGGAATGGACTAAAACGGGATAGTTACAGGGTGCAGGCAACTCCGAAATTGCAGATAAACAGACAAATGCGGTTATCATGAGCGATCTAACTGACAAATCGAGGCATATAAGTTACTTAAAAGCGTGATATGAGCTCAGTCTAAGTCCCGCGTTACTGGAGTCAAAAAGGTTTGCCAAAAGTAAAGATTGGACGAATGCGAGCAATAATATTGGCCATTATATTGAGACTCGTTCTATAGGTCCTATTGAAATAAAGACCACACACTGAGTTAGAAATCATCAAACAGGTAGAAACTCCTCTCACAGACGTCAAGGTGCCATCTCCTGATGTCCTAACTTAGTATACTCCCAGCCAGCATATGATGTTCATACGCACTGGAAACGTTGTCTTCACTCAAAAGATGCTGACGGCGGACTGCACTGCACCACGTCATTGAGTATATGTGTATCCAAAATTGCCCGAAAAACACAGAAATAATTAATCAAGGAAAATTCAGAAGTACCTTACAGAAAAGGCTTTTCGCTGACAGGAATCAACTTGTCTGGAGGTTAACAGGAGAGGAAAGTAAGAATACCACCGGTTCAGTCAGAAGCATGACAAGGAGGAAAGATTCGAGGGGGCGAAGACCCTCGCTGAAGGAATGAACATTAGTGGATTTAGTGACCTCCAAAGCAACATACAGGATCGACAGTTTAAATGACAAGTTACGGATGAAAAACTCAGAAGCGCACAAATACACTCTATTCGGAATAACAACATCAAATGAAATGAATTCATTTATTTTGACGAGACGAGATTTAAAAGGTCAGAGTTTGAGTGTCCG
>CACRXP010000397.1:551016-568153 GCA_902702965.1 Spirometra erinaceieuropaei | reverse complement strand
CGCACTTTCTGCTTTGTTAGCTTTAGTGTACGACCTACGCAATGGTGTACAACTGCCCCTGCCAAGCTACCGTTAAGCGACGTAAACTGCTCACAAAGCCGGCATCCTTTGTCCTGCGTGAGCAGTTCAATTGAATGGTTGAACCCGACTATTCTGGTGAAAGGCAGACATTATGCAATGCCGCCATTATACCTTAACATATGCAGTCCGAAATGAGATGGAAATCTAACGCTGTTTCTTTAAATTCCAGCCATCCCCTCTCGGACTTTTAAAGAGAAAATGCTGAAGCGGGCAGAAAGTGACGTTCGACTTTCTGAAGTAAATGCATCTGTTCTTCAAAATTTCTCTGTTTTTTTCAATTCCATTTTTGTTTTCCAAGAGAGAACTTAGTTAGCTTCATCACTTTTCTACCATTCCATCTTCTGACGGGATAAATCTGCCGATCAGAGCTGTTTTAAGCCTTTTCTAGTCCTGACTCTTCTGCTTTTGACAGCTAGCAAAATAATACCCGCTCACTTTGACGATTTGCCGTGTCGGGAATATAATGCGTTCGCTACGAGAAGTTGTGGCGTCAGAACACTATGTTTTTCTGGTCAGGGCAACCCAGTTGTGGGACGCCAAAGTGTTTGCCTTTGCAAATCCCTCATGAAAGTCTTCTTTAGAAAACGAATTGGTTACTTTTTACTGAAGGTGCAGTTGGAGCGGTGGTTCCCGTAGAGAAATGTTTGAGGAGTTTTCTTTCCACCACCGTTCATCTATCTAGGCGTATTTTGACAGCTAAAGCATTTTCTTCTGGTCTCCGGTGTTTGGAAGGGGGACTTCTGTCCAAACATCGCAG
Source organism: Spirometra erinaceieuropaei (assembly GCA_902702965.1). NCBI lineage: Eukaryota > Metazoa > Platyhelminthes > Cestoda > Diphyllobothriidea > Diphyllobothriidae > Spirometra > Spirometra erinaceieuropaei. Next base: position 567,315 of record CACRXP010000397.1, on the reverse strand, counting down.
TGATGAACGAGTGGATTTAAACCTAGTCCACTATTGTGTCCAGTTGCGTCCACATAGGCGCGTTTTCGGTCTTGACAGTTCCTTGGGTAGATCAGCCACTGGAGTCTTAATATGCACCTCAGGGGAGTGTGCGTTTTAACGAACAAAAAAGAACGGGTTGTTTGCCAGCCTTTTGGTATTGCTACTAGCCGTCACCAAGGTTCATCGATTTTCGTGATCTCTAAACGACAACTATTACATTCGTTTCCATTTTATACTATTCTCGCCTACATTTTTTGCTTCTGCGGGTCGTGTAAACAGGTATTTAGTATTAGGTTAGGCAAATGCCGGTCCAGGTGTCGCCCATCTAGGTCAAAAGGTCTGAAAGCGTGTCCTATGCCAGTATCAGCCCGGAATGCGCTGGCAGTTCCCTGACACCTGGTTTCCTGCCGGTAGATGCGCGTGCGCTCCCGCTGGGTATACAGGTGGTGGACATGGCTGCTCAGTCATCATCCTCGTCCTTCTGACCCCTCTTGGGGTGTTGTTGTCGTTTTGGTGAAAAATCATTGCTCAAGTATATGCTGTGGACCAGGAAGTGTGGTGGCACGCCTAGGTGCGGATCCGGCCGTGTCAGCCACCTGCGTCTCCCCTCCGGTCTTCTTGACCCTGCCTTGACACTTGGTCCAGGTGAGAAGTGGGGAAGAGAGAGTGCGGTAGATGCTGCGAAAGTCTACTCTCACCATAAACTAATTCACTCACAAGTCACCGTGCCTGTTGCTCCCTGGTGTGTAGCACACGGTGCACATCGTCGAAAACGACGGTCTAGCTGTCGTTAGGTTATATGACGAGAATCAGTTTGCGTTTTCTTGCAAGGTCTATTCTGTAGCTCTTTTCTCTTAGTACGACTGACGGTGGAAGGGGAGATATGTCACAGGACTGCTTTTCGGTTCCTGCAAAAGCATTTTTCGGACTGACTTGATGCTTCTTCACACAGTGGACGCAGTAGAAGCTGCATTAGGGTCTGAAAGCCTTTGGCTGCTGGTTAGCTTATAGTAGACTTTGGACCCCGTCGCCACCATTTATTTGCCGAAACAAAGCCCTTTAATTTTTACACTTTGGGTTTGTAAAAAATAAAGCATTTTTGGTATAAGTAATAGTGGTTTGCCAGTTGAAAATGGCACTTCCTAGCCATGCATAAGAAATCCGAGCCTTTTCGGTGTCTTGCGAATGAACAGGGTGGCGGCTATCACAGTGTCTCCGCATATGGGTAGTTTACATCCCTAGCTGCGCACAAGATCACCTATGGAAATGGGTGCACAACGCGAGATAGGGGGCGAAAGCACACGCCATTTTGTGGGACTACCAACAGACAGTAGGGCTTAAAGCAACTCTCGATCGGTTTTGTTTTCGGGTACCAGCATTACCTTCATGTCCGAAATGCCATGGAGGCAAGCGGTGAGGTAGCATGAAATCACTCATATGATGTTATTGTTACTTTCCCTGATTCCAGCAGCTCAGGCAGACCCGTTGACATTTCCGATGATCAGACTTTTTCTCTTTACATCTAAAAGAGACAGAGAGAGGTATGTTCACTTTGAACACGCTATTCATACTTGCAAAAGGTATTTCTAGATCGACTGAGCGCCTGTTGTAGTAGAAGTACTTGAATCAGTTTGAGTCACTTCCGTCGCAGCAAATAAAGTCATTCACGCACCTTAATCGCTGTAGCTCCGAGCCAAGTAAAATTTAGAGGAAAAGGCAAGTGACGCCAACAAGGTCTTTTCTCAGGAGCCTGAAATTTTATCTCAGCATCTCATACGCGACAAGTTGACCATTAAACGTGCTACTTTCCATTTCAGACTTTTTCACAGAATAGGTATTTCCCAATGGTTTATCGCACATTCATCTCTCGAATGGGACTTGACCTAGGGCCGACCTAGTTAGCAAATTTGTTGACTCCAACAGGATGAAGGAGAAAAAAATTTATAGCAGATGCTCAGGCGGCCTGTGGAATAGTCCGCATGCAAGGAGAATGCCTTTAGATGACAGCGCTGTGGCTGACAGTGAAACACTTCCAGCTGGTATTAATAGGGTTGTTTAGGTGCGGAATTGAGGCCAGGCTGAATAACAGGTTAACGCCGTCTTCGAGAACAGACCATTGGGTATAATAACAACGCAGAGGTTCCTTTGCGATTCTTCTTACATCCTCACATTCCATAACTAAGCGGAGTTGAATGGGACTATGGGCCCATTGACTAGGACAAGCTCCCCAGGGCTACAATTCGACTTGTATGCACGATTTGGACTTTGTGTTTTTATTATTTTCTTTCGAAAAGACCTGGGCATTTACTACACGCCGAAGAGAAAAGGAATAAATTCTTTCAAATGGATGACATTTATTTGCAGTTGGAGTTTTTCCTCACATTTTGCATATGGTTAACACCTACTAATTAGAACAGTAATGGGACTTATGTGACATAAAACACTCCATCATGCATGCCTAAGCACCCCTGCCAGAAATATTTCCTTCAGTGTGTTTGTCATTTATACCGGACACGACAGATATCCGCAGTAAATGCGTTGACTCACCTCTGCCTTATCTCTTGAAATAGAATTCAACCGGGCGGACTGAATTTTTCCATTGGGTTGCAGTTTCGCATGTTTTTTTTCTGCTCAGTCTGAATGCTATATAACTCTTTAAAACAGTTCCCCTTCAGGGTGCCCAGAAAGTAAGGACCTACACCTATGTTAAGCAAATCAATTTAGCTTGTCATTTACTAAAGATAGAATATATGTAGGTATAATGTTATTACCGACAAAGACAAGGGAGACTGGAATGGCCATTTCCGTCTCGTTAGCCGTCGTCAGCCAGTCATGCCCAACTCTGAGGTGTGGAACACCTGGGGATCGAACTCGCGACCTGTTAGTTAGAAGTCCAGCGCCTCTAACCACTGGGCCACGGGCCCGTTGTCCTGTCGGTTTCGATCGGAAATATACAATAATAGAAGGGGCACCCACCGATCGTTCTTACGGAACTCACTCTTCCCGTTATGCCTTACCGCTATCACTCGAGCCCAACCACCAAATGTTCCGCACTTCGGGGTTGAGTACGACTGGCTGGCGACGGCTAATAAGCCAGAAATGGTCATTCCAGTCTCCCTTGTCTTAGTCGGTAATAACATTCTGCCTATATCATGAGCCGCTGTGCGGTTGCTGGTTGGGCTCCACAGAGAGCCCGTAAGGTACAACGAAAGGGGCAAGTTCCGCAAGAACGACCGGTGAGCGCCCCTCTACTATTATATAAATAGATATACAGTTATATACGAAGACCTTAGGGTCTGTAAGCACCTGTTGTGTCAGGATCGACAAACCGTGGCCCTCACAGCCTAATAACGCTGACAGTTCTCCGACACTTGGCTCCCTGCCGGTAGATGCGCTGGCTCTCCCGCTGGGTATACAGGTGGTGGACATGGCTGCCCAGTACTTCTCGTTCTCAGTCCATTTGCGGTATTGTTGTTGTTGGTTAAAGTCCTGGCCAATTGTTGTGTGGACCAGGCTGTGTGAAGTGGAACGCCAAGGTGCGGGCTTGGCGGCGCCATCGACCCGAGTCCTTCACCCTCCGACTTGCTTGACCCTGTCTCGACACCGGCCGGGCCCAGGCGGGGGAGGAGAAGAGAGTGTGGTAGATTCTGTACAAATCTACTACCACTATAAAATTATTCACGCGCAAGTCACCGTGCCCGCTTCACCTTGCTGTGGAGCATACGGTGGACATCGTTGGATGCGCCGGTCGAACTGTCGGCTATATACGGCAAATGTATTAATTTCCTGGTGGTCGGAGCATGGAATGAGCTCCCTGGAAAAGTCACTACGGCTATATTTGTAGACACCGTTAACAGAAAGCATGCAACTTTACACACAGTAGCGTTCTCAGCGCATGAACAGTATAGGCTTTCATTCCCACAGACCTTTTGGGGCCTTGTACAGGAAATGGATTCCCCGTGGCATGCTACTGTATATTTTTCAATAGCGTTTATTTATGGCATTTATCTTTGTGCCCTATCTCAAGGCATAAGTACGGACATTTTCAACGGCATTTAACGAAAGTTGACATCGGGCTACTTTCTCAGTGGCACACTCGTTCTGGAACTGTTTATCGTACTAGTAACCAACAAATGCATACACATTTGAACTACGCTGTGCTTCTGAAAATTTTTGGCGTCTTTGTACGGGCTGGGTTTCCGTTCTCCTCAATATTTATGTATATTTCCACTGGACTTATCAAAAAGGATGCACGTCAAAAGTTCCCCGCAATGAGCTGAATTGAATGGGAAGTGAGCCACCATTACCACATGTTTTCCCTTCCATTCTCAAGTTACACTGCACTTCCTATGAACTAATGTGCTCCGACGATTGTCGTAAAATTACATGCGTCTACATTGTTTTGCTTGAATTCTTTCACCTCATACTGATTCTGGCACCTCCAACACGTAAGGAGCATATTAGCTAACGTCAGCTCTTAATGTGTTTGCAAGTTTGTAGCTGGGCTTTTGTCCCCAACTTCGTATTTATTCTAGCGTCAGGTCTCCTACACTTAACGTTCGTTAACAAACAAATCGGACACTCCCATTGCACCTTGTTAAACTTGAAAACGTTCTCTCTTTTTTTCAGTACACTCTATTTTTAAATATTGCTTTAACTTGAAACTGGAACATTGTTTACCTATCAGTTCAGTTTTCAAGAGTAAACTCCACGCACAACTTAACTCGGACTGTACAAAGTCTCTTTTGTTTGGTCGATTGCGGACACTCAAACTCTGACCTTTTAAATCTCGTCTCGTCAAAATAAATGAATTCATTTCATTTGATGTTGTTATTCCGAATAGAGTGTATTTGTGCGCTTCTGAGTTTTTCATCCGTAACTTGTCATTTAAACTGTCGATCCCGTATGTTGCTTTGGAGGTCACTAAATCCACTAATGTTCCTTCCTTCAGCGAGGGTCTTTGCCCCCTCGAATCTTTCCTCCTCGTCATGCTTCTGACTGAACCGGTGGTATTCTTACTTCCCCCTCCTGTTAACCTCCAGACAAGTTGATTCCTGTCAGCGAAAAGCCTTGTCAGTAACGTACTTCTGGATTTCTCTTGATTAATTATTTCTGTGTTTTTCGGGGAATTTCGGATACACATATACTCAATGACGTGGTGCAGTGCAGTCCGCCGTCAGCATCTTTTGAGTGAAGACAACGTTTCCAGTGCGTATGAACATCATATGCTGGCTGGGAGTATCCTAAGTTAGGACATCAGGAGATGGCCCCTTGACGTCTGTGAGAGGAGTTTCTACTTGTTCGATGATTTCTAACTCCGCGTGTGGTCCTTATTTCAATAGGACCTATAGAACGGGTCTCAATATAATGGCCAGTATTATCGCTCGCATCCGTCGAATCTTTACTTTTGTCAAACGTTTTTTGACTTAAACTGAGCTCGTATCACACTTTTAAGTAACAAATATGCCTCGATTTGTCAGTTATATCGCTCATGATAACCGCATTTTTCTGTTTATCTGCAATTTCGGAGTTGCCTGCACCCTGTAACTATCCCCTATTAGTCCATTCCCATCAATCCGGAAAGGCATCAATAATAAAGATAGCCGTGAACGCGTGAATATTGCAAAGGGTGGACATACAAATAGCTTTTATCAGAGGACATTTCTCCAAGGTCGCCCTCATACATGAACTCTATAACCTCTTCTGGGCCACGGCAACCGGCCAAAACCATAATTACCGAGGTAAAATCGTCGCGCCAAAGTACCCTGATCAGCTACCTTCCAGTTTTGACAAACTTCCTGTTTCAGTCCAGTGTAAAGCAACCATTGTATATTTTGGGAAATACAGTTGACATACCCCAGAGAGGTTCGGCATATAATTATAGTTATAGGCGCTCAATAAAATCATTAATATCCCTGTGTTATACATCACATCATTTATTTGTTTCCGGCCTTGCGACCGGGCCCCTAAAGTCCCGAAAGCGGTTACAATTTTCTGCAGGAATACCCGAGGGTATTGAATCCTGGCATGGTATCACAACGCTTAGTAGTAGTCTCGAAAGAGTATTGTTGGAGACGGTAAAGTAGGCTCTGTCAACGCAATTATTTATATCGTATAGAAGGGACTAACCGTGAGATGCATGTTCATGAGTAGGAGGAAAAGTCGAAAGAAGCGTCAACAGTAGACGCAACTGCACATGAAACCTGTAAAATTTATTGAAGCTTGACGTTTATTTTTAGTTAATTTCAAGCAAACCGGGAACAAGGCACAGACGACTGCAATAATTGCTTGATCATCAATTTGTTCAGCGTGAGACAGACTTTTGACATATCTACCTCATATCCCACCTCACAACGTTCGATGACACGACTATGGCGACGGGGGCGGTGACTGATAAAGGTAAGCGACCTGCCTGCCCTAGCCACATGCAGAATGTTTTACTGCAATGACGAACACATTAAGAATTTGTCATTTCAATCTACCCCTTGGCCCTAAGTAGAACTGATCTGCCCCCTACGTTTGAATGCGTATAGGACGCGACTACTACTATGCCATTATAGTCTGGAAGTTTGTGCCCCTGAAACGGACAACGCGGTAAATGCGCTGGATCAACACAGAGGCTAGGTCGAGGTCTGGCAGGTGTTATTGGGAGTGTGGCGGCACAGACCTTTCAGGCTTACGCTGCGCCAAACGGAATCCCATCAGTCCGGCTTCTTGTCTGTTGTAAAATCCTGATCAGTGTGCGTTGCGAACCAGAAGATATAGTGGTACGCCTAGGCGCGGGCTTTCGCTGCGCCAGCCATCTGCGTCCTCTCCCGCCTCTGGTCTTCTTGACTAGTCCATGACACTGGACCCAGGACGGAGAGGAGGAGGAGGAGGAGGAGGAGACGGTGAGTTAGATGCTGCGAACGTCTCCCAGCACCACAGACAAATCCACGCGAAGGTCTCCGTCCGTTTCCACCCAGCTGTAGAGCACACGATGAATATCGTTGGTAACCATGTTCGAACCGTCATAACATGGAAGCTAATAAGTGGGTCAGAGCTGCATCGCCATCAGTATCTCCTTCCTCCTCATACACCAGTGGTCTGACAGAGTCAAAACGACCGAGGATAATGTCTATCGCAGTGGTCTACGTGACGCGAGATATCGATGCGGCATGTTCCACACGCGGCCCCACAGATCACAGAGTGCATACGTATTACCATAAGAAGGAGCCATTGTATCCATACCTTCGTTCCAAGGTGGGGGGAGGGCGGAGTTAGTTCTTTAACTGTCAACCTTCCAACTCGCGACTTTTTACGCGTCCTGTTACGCCCAAGCCTGTCGTATCTATTCTAGTGAGGAATGTGTTGCAAAGCCGTAGGTAGAGGAACTTCAGTGTTGGTTCCACGTCGTCTGTCCTCTCTCATACACCAGCAGCCTGTCCGAGCCTACCGTCCGCTTGTTGGTCAGGCTGTGCATGTTGACGGACGCTCATCACGTTCCCGCCGATCGCGAACAACGCATACACACGTGGCAAATCTCCAGGTGGTGTCGACGTTGACAAATCCCACGGTAAAACTGACGTGAGCCTGATGGGTAACTGTATTGCATGCGCATCTGTCCGGAAAGGTCCCTGTGGTGAGTGATTGTGTGAAAACAATAGGAGCGTGGATGTTTGTGGATTTTTTAAAATGAAGATTGAATGGTATGTTCATATGACCAGGTAGGCCGATATGAGGACTATTTCCGCGGTTGCACTGCAGACAGAGAAGACAAGCGTTGTCGATGGTAGCAAAGGATCAGGACGCTGGTCCTCCAATCAAACTGTGGTGTATTCGCAGGGGTCCAATGGGACCGACGGCTGGTCGAAATATGAGGTCGCAGTGTGGACCATTTAACGCTGAGTCTGTATTGCTGGTAGTTGCCCTCTGTGTTGTGGCGGTGTCTCCATCTCAGTGGCTATGGATGCGTCAGTAAGGAGAACCGATAAAGGAGACCTTGGCTATGCAATGCAACGTGTACACTGATTGAGTTGACACTGCGTTTAATCTAAATGTCTTTAACAAGGTAATTAAAGATCCTGAATAAGCGTTGACAGTCAGAAAATTTAGACATGTGTCGACTGTTGACAGCGTTTGCCCATGACATTTAAGTATAATTTTCTTGTGGTTTCGAGATGGCCTCTTCTCCGTGTTTGGCTCCAAATTTTATAGCCGTTGATTATGTCTACTGATTAGTATAAACGCTTTCCAGGTCTATCGGCTATGATGTGCCAGCCCTTTGTAGATTAGGTGAGTCCGGGTGGACCATTAGCGAAGACCAAGGTAAGTGTGGATTTGTGCTTACCTGCGAAAATTCCAACGCAACTTTTTTCAAATGCAGGCATTGTTTGTACGATCCCGATCCTTAATGCCCGCAAGCTGCAACAGTGTTCAGTAGACTATAATCTGGAAGACCGTAAAACCCACCGAGATGGAAGGATGGTAAAAAATTGAATCGCCCACCAAACGTTTTTGTCAGCTTTGTCGGTCCCTGCATTGCAAAACGTCCAGCAGTACCTCCAGTTATAGATGGAAATCGGATTTACAGCCCATTCGACCGTGCGCAAAAGCCCAAATTATGTTCCACCGGCCGGATGAAAACTCAGGAATCTAGGCGACTGACGGAAAGTGGCCGCATCCACACCACTGCCCCAAGGCAGTGGATTTTTTAAAAAATATTCAACTACGAGTCACTGAGTGTCTAAGTATTGCAAAAATGAATATTTTTTTACTAGACAACATTGCGAAAACTGAGCCAAAAGCTTCGTAACTTTAGTAGATGTAACATACGAGAACGAAATATATGCGAGCTGTCCACGATTCCACTGGAAATTCCCTGAAATATGGAAGGAGACAGAGGTTTGAAAAATGAGATGGGAAATCTAAAAAATCTCTTCACTGAGCAATCAAGAGGCCACATCTGCGGCGTCCAAAAGTCCTAAGAAAGGAAAAATATATATGGACGTGGTTTCCTCTACCGTAGCCAACCCTGAAATAAAAGAGAATGCGTCCGTAGACCCAAAAAGCCGGAATATTCCTCTTGCAATAAGGAAGGATATGACCAATTCGTGATCGTTTCCGTCTAGTTGTACCAGCGACACAGATCGTATGCTTACACATGTCAATACTCCACCTCTGGCCGATGCTACATTAAACAACAGAGTTAGAAGCCATTTCAAAGAGGTAAAATTTGAAAACGACTTAAACGAGCCAATAAACACGAGGTATAACGTGTAGGGCAGCTATTTCATGTTGATAGGCATTCTGAGAGAATTTCAGGTCCGCAGTAGAAGAAAATTCAAAGACAAACTATTGATTTTCCCTAAAATTACACATCGTTACACATTAAAGGTGAAATTAGTACTGTCGGAAATAACAAAGTCGGTGTGGACATAATTATTCCTAGTATCGAAGTTTCATTTCCAAACTAGGTCACCAAATCAGCGCACACACGTTCCGACCAAGCACTCAATATCGTCGTAAGAGGACTCCTTGAATCACGTCGTGGATTGTAAACAAAAGGGTGGACCTCGATTCCGATCTTTTCAAAAACCGGGTCACGCACATCTGGTTTATCGACACAGTTTAGATGGCCAGTGAGTCCACTTGCCCGCTTACTGCCACCTAACGGAACATAAGTTTAAATTTTGTGAAGAACTACAGTTATACAAATCCTTCGATTCCTGCAGATTACTGAGGCGCTTTTGAATATGTTTCACACAGTTTGTCAGTTTTACGTGATTTAAATACTCACCATACAAACACCTTTAACAACAAGGAATAGCATATTTTTGAGTATAAAGTTGATGTTGTCGTAATTTGCTGTCCAGTGAGTACAGGGGATGATATTCGTGCGCGGTTTCCGAAGAATATGTGTGTACTAGTTAGGACATCGAAATTCATTTGATGTCTGTACGCAGCTGGATAAAAAGCTTGTTCAATTACGACCACGCTGAAGCGACAGAAGTACCCTGGGATTATGTTGCATGACAACCAACCCCACGACCTTCTGACGGGAGCTACATTAGAGGATTTCAGTTGATATTTCCTTTTGAGATACGCCATCAACACCTCGGATGGGATGGTAAACATTGTTTACCTGTTGTCGCAAGTGTACCGACGAACTACATTTCAGTCGTCGTAAAAACTAGGCACGGAATCCATAGTGCAGTAAGTTAACTCACCACTGACGCAGAAATGCATCCTTTTGCAAATATATATTGCAAGACATATTCATTGATATGACTGTAAGCGACCTCGTTCAGATTTTAAATTGAAAATCAGAAGAAAATGTGATAAATTGCATGGTTATCGACCACAAAGCACGACTGGCCGTGAGGAAATTCACTTCTGAGGCAAAACTATTCCGATGTTTACGACGTAACTGAGGAAGGAACAGAAGGGAAGTGCACTGATATTGTTCTAATTGTTAAACTCGATACGCTTTCTGGGCGATCTTTTGACGTTGTAAGAATTAGTGAGGGCATATACAGAGCTAAGGTCGCTCATATCTTGCAAAAAGCCTCTCGACCATACAAAGCGATTGCCAGTTTTGATTAGATTTATGAAGAGCAGCCTAAGTTCGATGGGACGTTGGAAGGTGGAGACTTTTAGACGACTGTCGCCACCTTTTTGACGCCTCTGATTCTGAAGACCTAGTCAAAGAGCATACTATGCAGCAACTCCACCAACCTCTGAAGTTACGGTCGAGGTGAACACAGGACAAATGGATTCTTACGACTGGAACTGAAGCCAGCGGTATGTTGAATGAAGCATTTGCAGAAAAGATCGACAAAGGAAACTGTGTCTGATCAGGTAGCATAGGGGGCCGCGCTGGAAGTTTCGACATAGTTAAGTCCGCCTGATGTTATGGTGAGGCCGAATAACATTCAAATGCAATGCGTCGGTACAGTTATAATCAATAAAAACTGTACACCCCGGATGGGACACGGTTGTTTATGTCGGTGGGCTGCAATTGCAATCCGGGTTAAGTCCTTTTTGGTGTTTAGTTGTACCTGCAGAGTGCGTCCATTGACTACCGTTTTTCCATTAAAACCATTAGTTATTTTAGGATGCGGGTGATGAGTATAAGCGACCTGGTCGCATCGGCAAACTGAAAGGATTCTCCCAAGTAGAAGGACGGTTGGCTGTCGGGGATCTCGCATGCGGACATAGCTACGTGCCTGGGGAATAGCCCAGTTTAGTAAATAAGGCGATCTGGTACTCAGGGGAGGGACGAGTGGGAAATTCGGGACTTCTTACAGCCCTAGAATTTGACAAGAACTATACACGATGTTGCAGAGCCAGTGGCTTAGACACTTTGTGAAAGCGTACACATTCACGTGTCCTGCAATGAAAACAAGAGGAACGAATATCACCCTATGCTGTGTTAAGGCTAAGAATGGTTGGGGGGCAATTTGACAGACCCAACAGTCATACGGCGACAATGGAGTCGACCGACTGGTTCAAGTGGGAACATTTGCTGCTCACTTGGTGGTGATAGTAGTCAAAATAATGATCGTATACTTCATAGTTTCAGTGGTAGTAGTAATCGTATTAGTATTAATGTCAATATTGTTAGTATATTTCACTTAAATATTAACAGATGTGGTTTCGCTGCACTGGAGGTGAGGTTAGTTGCCTTAGTGGAGATGGTACAGGGGGGGTTGGAATACTGGAGTTAGTAGTGCTTTTCCTGGTGTCGGTTTTAGTCATGATGGAGGCATTAAGCGTAATGAAATTAGTTGTAGTGACAGTTGTAGTAGCTTAGCAGTATTAATAGCAACAGTGGATGCTGCGGTAGTAATTTTGATGTAGTACTAGCATTAGGTATAATAGCAGAATCAGTTCTGAATTATTAGTAGTAGTAGGACTGGCGGTCGAATTAAAACTGAATGTGTTAGTTGTAGGGGTAGTGGTTAGTGAGTGGAAGCACCTACGCTGAAAGGACCAGCAATAGTACTAGCTTTTCTTTTGCAGGTGACAGTAATAGAATCTAGAGCCCCAGTGGTAGTAACTCTGAAATAGCATTGATAGTAATGTGCTAGTATTTTATGTAGTGGGTTGACTGTTAGCCGTAGTAATATTAAAACCAGTAGTTTTGTGCTAGTGGTTGCAATAGAGTATCAGTGCTAGAAGTAGTTTTTATATATGCTGAACTAGTGACAGTAGTCGAAATATTTGTATTAGTTGTCATATTAATGATATAAGAATTGCTTATAACGGTAAGAGACATTGCGTTAAATTGGAAGTGATGGTTATACCGTTTAAGTAGAATTTAACGCAGCATTTGTATCACTAGTATTTGTAGAAACGACTGTAGTAATGGGACCCCGACGGGTCTTTAATAAAAAATTATCTATTACGTTTTGTAGAAGTATTGGAAGTAGCATTAGTAATAATGTCGAGACTATCAACAGTGGTAGTAGTAGCTCTTGCTACCGGTGGTAGTAATAAGAGTGAACTTCTAAGTAAAGGTATTAGTTGCAGCAACATAACAGTTGATAGTGGCATTGACCGGAGTGCCGGTATATTTAGTAGTAGCAACAATAGCAACAGCAGAATAAGTCACCGTAGCCCTCAAAGGGTTTGTAGCAGTGGCAATGGGGTGTTACCGTAGGTACAAATAATCGAATTAGTAGTATGTATATTGATGTTAGTTTTGGTGTTGGCAGGAGCACAATTGATGGTGAGGTCAACAGTAGAAGTGATGGTGATAGTAGTAGCAATAGTGGTAGTAGTCGTAGTACTAGTAGTAGTAGTAGTAGTAGTAGTAGTAGTAGTAGTAGTAGTAGTAGTAGTAGTAGTAGTAGTAGTAGTAGTAGTAGTAGTAGAAACATATACGGTAGCAGTGGGAATGGTAGCAGTAATGGTTATGGTGGCGTTCTGCCAAGCGCCGCGGCTAGGATGAATGTCAGTTGACGTCTACACTAGGTCGACGCAGTCTGTTTGGTTGTTTGTGTTTGTGTGGAGTGGCAAACTAGTGAGATGTAAGTCAGGCCGTCACGGCTCCTTCATAACGTGACCTGTGGCACTGTCATACAGGTGAGGAGTGTGTGTACATGGGTATTGCCTTTCAGAGGATGGCTGACTAGCTACCCAGCCTTTGAAGGGTAATGGTCCAGGCTAAGTGCAGGACTGCGTGCCATCTTCTGGGTCTTAAGGTTTCTGAGCGCCTGTCATGTCGTGGTCAGCAAACCTGGCCCTCGCAGTCTAGTGTGCGCTGGCAGTTCTCCGGTCCGTGGTTCTTTGGCGGTAGATGCCTTGTGCTCCCACTGGCTATACAGGTCTTGAGCATGGCTGTCCAGTCATCCTCCCCTTTTCGACCCCTTATCGTGCTGTTGTTGGTAAAAATCCTGGTCAAGTGTTTGCTGCGGACCGGGACGTGTGGATTGGAGCACCAAGGTAGGGTTTGGTCACGCCATCCACTGGCGCCCTTCTCACCCCTGGTAGACGGTTTGCAAGTCCACTCTCGCTATAAACTAGTTCATGCGCAAGTCATCGCGCCTACTTTACCTTGCTGTGAAACACAGGGTGGACATTGGCGGGTGCGACGGTCGAACTGCTGTAGGCAGTACTGGCCTTCGTATCATTATTAGCATCGCGCTGTAGTCAGTTTTTCAGTTTATTCATTTTATTTGGTAAGGATAATAGGCAAATCCTTTGAAAAACCTATTGATGACATGTAAGCTTGTTAGAAATAATTTTACACAACCAATGAAAACATTCGCTATTAAAACAGTACTTAGTTCATTTGAGTATCATTGTCTCAGAGACAGAACTTCCCGGGCCGTGGGGTATTTAGTTCAGATCCAGACTGTGGAGCAAAAACAGGCGACACAACCGTTCATCCAAACGTTTCTTGAAGCGTTGCGGAGACGTCGCCTCCGCGAATAACTGAGGGAGATCGGTCCATTTCTCCACTACTCTCCGCGTGAAAAATTCAGAACGAAAATTCAGCCTGGGCATTGTTGTCCGTAGCTTCATCGAGTGGCCACGAAGGTTGGGTGAAAGGTGCTACTGAAACATGTCCTCAAAGCTAAGTCCGTGCTGAAAGCCGTGTATTATCTTGCAGATGAGGATAAGATCACCTCTTTGCTGCCTGTAGCACAGAGGGAATAAATAAAGGAAATCCAGTCTGTCTGTGTAGGATTGGTTTTTAGACCGTTTACCAGCTTTGTTGCACGAACATGTACCTGTTCTAGGCATGCTTGGTCCTTTACTAGCCATGGCCGCCATGCTCGTAGGCCATATTCTAAGTGAGGCCGAACAAAGTTGCCGTAAACTCCCCCAAAATGGTCTTGGTCAAAGGTTACGAGCGCCCTTTTGATTTTATGGAGCACCCTCATGGAGTTTTTGCAGCCTTGCGGCACTGCAGTGTTGGTTTCAGATTGTTCTGTATCCAAACCCCGAGACCATTCCGTGAATATTCTGCGGGGAGTCTTATATCTTTCAGATGATATGTCGTCGCGCTCTCATTTAAATGAGAATTGGTTGGACGGCACACTTCTCCGCATTGAAATGTAGAAGCCATTCCTCCGGCCACTCTTGCAGTCGGTGCAGATTATCTTAAAAAGATCTCTAACCATTCGGACCCATAATGACTTTCCAGAGCTTTACGTCGTCGGCAAACATTATTTTGCCGCAGTAGAGTTCCTGAAGCTGTCATTTACGCAAATGGATGCCAGGTCTGTTATAAACAAGATGGCCCAAATCAGAGCCATTGCTCTGGAAATGACGCCTAATATTATATGTGTGACAGAATCTTGGACACATTCTCTAATTCCTGACTCTGCCCTTCTCATAGATGACTTCGATTTTTACCGCCAAGACCGCACGACTAGGCGTGGGGATGGTTGTCTTCTTTATCTTAAATCCTACCTAAAGCACTCTCCCTATTACTTGGATGTTTCCTCATTCACGGGAAACTTCTGCTTTGCATCTGTTATTCTCTCGCCGCAAAGAAAGGCAATCATTGGCTGTATCTACAATCTCCCTAATTCTTTAGCCAGTGATGATTCTCAACTCTGTGAAATCTTTAAATTAATTTCGGAAGCTGCTTTCGATGTTAAAATAATCACTGGGGATTTTAACCTTCCTGAAATTGACTGGGTTTCCAATAGCTGCCCACCCAGATTCCAGTCCTTTTAAGATATTATCAATTTTTCTAATTGGTCCCAACTGGTACGCTCTCCAATAAGAGATAATCCCATTTTAGATCTAATCTTTACCAATGACATTGCTCCTCTTTCTGTTGCTTTAAAAAAGGACCTCTTTGACAGTGACCATGTATTAATTCATTGTTGCCTACCGCTTGCCTTTTCAAAAAAGACAAGCGCCGTTCAGACTTTCATGAACTACGACTGCGTATATAGCGACTTAATACATAACTATATGAGATCTTTGGATTGGTGTGGCTTCCTCACTTGTAGCGATGTAACCATTCTTCGTGATGTCATGTCCAATGTTTCCAAGGACATTCTAGAGTTTGTGCCGCGTAGATATCTCAAGCCTAATTCTTCAGATTCCCTTGTTCCTCATTTTCTTCAGAACAGACTAAAAAAGTTGAGGCGACAACTGCGTGACCTATCCACTAGTTCCTTATCAGTTCATCTTAGAATCACAGAGATTTTTGAGATGGCCTCAAGGATGCGCCAAGCGCGCGACAGGCAAAGAGAATCAATTGCTCTCAGTGGTTCGAACCCTGGCAAATCTGTCGCTAGCATCTTCCATCATCGGTCCTACTCTAAGCGTGGTCATGAACTTCCACCCATGCTAAATGATAACAAAGTATTCCTCACCGATGACACTGACAAGGCGGAGTTGTTTAGTGCTTTCTTTGCAAAACACCTTGCTACCGAGTCCGATCCGGTCCCTTTCTTTCGATCACTTTCAGATAGGACACTTAGTACAATTGATGTCTCCTCAGATCTCATTAAGAAACACATAAGCCGTTTGAAATACTCCCAGTGCTAAGGAACGGACGGGATTCCGAATTCGATTATTAAACAAGCGTCCGACTTTCCCATATTGCTCAGTCATCTATTCTCGGTTTACATTTCAAAAAGAATTCTTTTTTGAAACATGGAAAACGTCAATTATCATTCCCGTTCTCAAGTCAGGATCTCGGTCCGATGTTAATAACTATCGGGGCGTGCACAAAACGCCGTCTCTAGCAAAACTTCTTGAAAGGATTATTTTCAATGAAATTCTTCACTTCTGTCTAGCTAATCGGCTTCTGAGCTCTAGTCAGCA
>CACRXP010000397.1:537287-548573 GCA_902702965.1 Spirometra erinaceieuropaei | reverse complement strand
AGTTCGGTCGTACCTCCCTTCCTCACTGCTCGGCTGAGCTCGAAGCGTGCTGTGGCCGATCGCATCTGGGTTCCTCTCGTCTGGCCTCTTTGACGCGGCGTACCAATCCGGCCCAGACGATCTCAATTGTGAATCCCGTATAAAATGTCATTTGCAAGCCAGTCCTGTCTGACCCACATTCATACCCATCAAGGCGGACATTTATTGATAACCTGACGATGACCGACAACATTCCGTTATATATCGCCACCTACAGGCCAGTCCTGCTCGCTTTTTTCTGTTATTATTTTTAAAGAGGGGTTTTTTTCTCCTGTAAAATTAATCCAATCATTTTTAACTTTTTCCAAGGAGTTTTTTTCACCCCTCAATCATCATGTTTCTCAATGGACTTCTAATTCAGAAACTATGAATTGCATTTTGTAAATATTCGGCCTACCTCGTCTAAAACTCGCATGCAAATTTATTTTAACTTCCTTTGATGGGACCCCGACGG
Organism: Spirometra erinaceieuropaei; assembly: GCA_902702965.1. NCBI lineage: Eukaryota > Metazoa > Platyhelminthes > Cestoda > Diphyllobothriidea > Diphyllobothriidae > Spirometra > Spirometra erinaceieuropaei. The sequence goes on along the minus strand of CACRXP010000397.1, from coordinate 548,080 downwards.
GTCTTTAATAAAAATTATCTATCTATCTATTTGACTGAGGACGCGTCTTACTTCTTCGACGGAAGAGGCAACGGTTTCAATGACGGCAGTATCTTGGCGCATTTGAGCCTCCTGCTGTCTCGGTCCATTTCAAACTGCTGATTGTCTTCTGAGGACTCCTCCGTAAAAAAACTTACTGAAAAGACTTAGACAGTAATTGCACCTTTCGCGACCCTTCAACTTATAAGATTCCAAGGCAATCCTTGAGACACGAATTTTCATCTTTATGTTTTCTCCTACTGCGGATATACCCGTAGAACGTCTTGGGACATGTACTGGATTCTGCTATTAGTCGGCCACCCGCATTTGTTTGTGGCATTTATTGCGCTGATCCTTATATTCGGTGAACGACGTTGGATCTCGAAGATGTGAATACTTTTTCCACAGTCTCTGTTTCTTCTTCATAGTCTTTTTTGTCATCAGATTGACCCACGGCGGTCGCGCACATGGTCTCGTCATTTTTACTGGACAATGGAAGTCAATTCACGCTCTATAAGCCCGCGAAAGCACTGCCAGAATTTTTCTGAATATTCCATGTTGACTAACCAGGTTTCCTTCAGAAGAGTACGTCTCATTTCATTACAGTCATCCTTGCAAATATTCTGCGCCTCTTGATTTTTGGTTGTTGGTTCGAAAGGAGATAGCACACGCAAGTTAAAACGATATGATCGCTTAAACCGAGTGGAGGTTGTGGATCCACTTCTCTTATGACTCCTTTACTGAAAACGAGATCTTAATAGTTAGATCGTTGCCCTTTTCTCAGTCTTGTTCCGAATTTAATGTGTTGAATGAGGTATTCATTCGGGGAGAGTTGTAGTAGTTTGTGGTCAAATGAAGTGGGAGCGGCGTTTGGGAAGGGAATTTTCCAGTGTATTCCTTGAGCGTTAAAGTCACCTAATGGTAGTAAGTTCTCCTGTTTACATAAGAACTCCAGTGCACTAAGTAATTCCATATCAGCGATTTCATTTGAGCTGGGAGGCCGATAGACAGCACACAGGTTAAATTTCAGAAATTGTTTGATACATTTCTTGCATGGTATTATTTCATAATTGCGCGGCGCTCCATCGGATATTTCTCGTTGACAGCACGGAATTTCATTTGACACATAAACGCTGTGCCTGCTCCTCCTCTACGTTGAAATCTGTCACAACAGAACAATTGGTAGCCTCCAATGCTGACTTCGCAGTTACTTATTTCCTCAGTCAACCATGTCTATATTAGGACAATTGTGTTAGGCTTCTGTTCACAGACTACTAATCTGAGCTGGTTAGACGTAGTCGATTTCTCAGTAGTAACAAAGGTCACAGCCTTTATAATGGTAGTTTTACGGGGGTACTTTCAATAATAGCCATTAAGATGATGGCAATCGTTCCAGTAGTAGTATTAGTAGTAGTAGTAGTAGTAGTAGTAGTAGTAGTAGTAGTAGTAGTAGTAGTAGTAGTAGTAGTAGTAGTAGTAGTAGTAGTAGTAGTAGTAGTAGTAGTAGTAGTAGTAGTAGTAGTAGTAGTAGTAGTAGTAGTAGTAGTAGTAGTAGTAGTAGTAACATTATTGCTAGAAGTATTAGTAGCAGCAGCAGCAGTAGAAGTCTTAACAGCAGTAGTTTGCCCAGCACCTACTGAATCTTTGATTACGTTTTCGCAAACCCAGCATCAAATTGGGCCCCGACACGCGTTAGTCCGGTTGAGCAGAGTCTATCCGGGTTTATGGCTACTGCCGCACATGCGGTGTGGACGTTCAGGCACTTCAAGTCGTCAACTGGACGTCGCGCCTGTCATTCCACCCATTTTCAAGTAGATATGAATGACAGGCTGCACTGTCGTCCAGTCTACTCGAATGGACATTCGTCGTGTGGAATCACAGCACTTTTATCCTTCTCATTTCCTAAATCACCCCTTCCAAACAGTTCCCCTTCCTGAACACCCTTGCACCAGCAGTTACCTGAAGCAGAAGGCAATTTAGTGCGAAATATTTTATCCAAGAATTTATCGTCCAGAAGTAATTTAATGTCGCCGATCCAGGGGCTTGGTTGAGTATTCGGACCAGACAGGTTCCTAGTCGGAAAGAAAGGATCAGGTTACCGTGCTAAACACATCCAGTAGATGAGTATGGGAAATATATAACCTACCATTGGCTCGCCCATGATTCTAGCCCAGTTCACATCTTTCTGCTGACATCGAATGATCTTTTAAGTCGCTTTATGAAGTCGGTCTCCAATACGTAAATGTCCGGCCGTGGAAATACTGTGCACTTAACGCAGACGTCTATGTGGCAATACCTAATGAGGATTGGCGAAAATGTAATGGTGATGACTTTCTAAATTTTTTGGGCCGCAGAGATTTTAATTTGTCCTTGTCCAATAACGATTAACACTCGCGGTAAAATAATCGTCAAATAATGCACAAAAGTCCTTTGACATGGTCATCCGTGTTCAAGCTTCGTCTACGTTCATGTTATCCTGTTACGTAAAAATATTTCCCACTTTCTATTTCTCACCTTTTCATTCGTGATGGAGTAGGGAATTGATGCATAGTTCCCTAAGGTCATTTGCACAAGTCTTGTGTTTTGGCGTCTAGTTTGGATTGGCTGTCGCTCTTCGCCGACTGGTCAGTCCGGAGGTCAGGTTCTCGTCGTCAGAGCGCTTCAAATAGACCACTTTTTCCTCTTAAGGTCTTTTGTGCTGTCTCTTTTGGTGCATCTTAACAATATTCAGCGAAAAATCAAAATTGTAGTTATCGCGTACATCATTTAGTGGCATTTAAACCGTCACAGAAACCACATCCATATAGCATTAAGACAAGTGGACGGGATTTTAAGCTGCATTATATGCTGCGACGGCCAGCTCGCCCGAAAGGGCTCAGATGTGAGCAGAAAATTTATTCCGATATTGGGAAACTTAAATATATTCCCTTAGACTTTTAGGCAATTACGTGGAGACTTGATACAAACCCTTTGCATTGTACTTGAGCCGGGCTACTCCCACCCCTGCCAACACCTGGCCACACCTTGTAGGTGTGGCCAGGTGTGGCCAAGCGCGGCCATGGCCACGCCTAATTTGAAGAAATTTTAGAGGACCTCCCTATCGTGTAGATGACCACTTCTGCATTGCATAGTGCTAAATTAGTCAAGATATATCCTATATCACTCATAAAGTACCAGGAATCTTCATATTGTGAGCAGTGGTTATGTCTTGAACTAAGCTGATTAAGGTGCTTTGTTTAAGTGGGCCAATTAGACGCCATTAATCTTTTGCTGTGTCTGGGGTAAGCGTTGCGGTGTAACGCCCCTGGACCTGTACAGAATTGTTTGAATGCGTGACACTTTTCCGCGCGAGGACCTAGGGTGGAGATGGCGTAACCGCGTGTCAGTGAAGATGGCCGGTGCCCCTTCCTCTCTCATCCGCCGATCCCTTCTCCCTTACCGTACCGTATCGCAACGCTCGCATCGCTCTCCGTCTCGTAACATCGGCACCTCCCCCGGCCCTCCCCTGCAGTTGCCCACAGCGCTGCGCTCCCCACCGGTTATTTAGCTGGCATGTCGGTATCGCCTCTTCACCCAGACAGGTTATCTGATGGCTCTAACTCATTCCAACTGTACGAGTAACTATTATTATTATACGTATCTCTCATGACCGTCTTGTTATACTTTATTGTATTCCGTTCCTGACGCGCCCTCTTCTGCTGCGTGTGAATGAGTGTTCAGAGAAGCTAACGACTCTGTTCAGATTACTCTCCTCCAGAATCTACTCTCAGCGTTCTCTTACTCTGGTGTGTGCTACCCTTGACGTCCTCGGCCGCTACAGCGGTTCTCTCGTCCTGTGATTGTTTATGACATATTGACAAGTAATTCGGCGTCCATTTTGTGTCTGAATCTCCTTTATTTTCCAAGTTTTGTCATTTAGGGTATTCGTTATGCTTATTAAGGTGTAGCAACATGTGTATTAGTATAATTTCACTTATGATTTTGCGAACAATGTTGAAAGTACAAATATTTGTTGTCGTTGAGTAGTTATTCGTTGCTATGAAGCGTACGTATTACGGCTCTCACCGAAGCACTATATACAAGCGGCTCTTCGCCAGAGGCGGGTATATTATGTTGCTATGGAGGAGCAACCCATCGCATCAACGTCTTCGGTTGCAAATGAGTCACCGGAATCGCAAATGCCCGAACTAACGCCGGAAGTTTCAACGGGTAGGAGTTGTATGTGCCTTATTTACCGGAATATATAGAACTGCCTGTAGTGGCTGGGACCGTGGACACAGTGGAAGGCAGATGCTTGACGACGGATTTGCGCGAATTCTGTTTGAGGACGAAATTGTCGTTGACCACTGCAAAGGATTTGTTTCAGGTGCTGCGGCACTATCATCCGGAGCTACCCAACGACCCAAGGACGCTACTGCAGACGCCTCGAACTTGCGTTAGCAGGTCCCTGAAGAGAGGAAAATACGTTCACCTGGGTCTCCAACGCGGCCTACTCGACGAATTTCGCCTTTGCCCACTAACGGGCATTCGTGAAGTGCATGTTCAACTGCACACTGACGGAATAAAAGTCTTTAAATGGTCTGCTCAGTGCTTGTGGCCGATCCTTGCTCGTGTTAACCATCCCGTTGTTGGGCAGCCCTTTGTCGTTGGAGTGTTCTGCGGTTTTGGTTAGCCCAAACCGTTGGCAGACTTTCTGGGCGATTGTGTTAGTGAACTAAAGGGCCTTCTCACCACGGGCCTGCGCGATCCACGTGCAGAAAGTGTCATTAAAGTGGATTTGCTCAATGTGATTTGCGACACCCCAGCCCGCTGTTATGTACGACAAGTGAAGGCCCACAATGGCTACTATGGGTGCGACAGGTACGCTGCTTTGTATTTGCAATCGTAACTGCTGTAGATGCTGTCACAAAGGGAAACATATTGCGAATCGCATGACATTCCCGCAGTACTGTGGCCGTCTGCGTGATGACAGGTCGTTTAGGTTGCGAAGTCAGGGACCGCATCATAAGGGCAGATCTCCCTTCGAGGATTTGCCCATCGACATGGTTTCCTGTTTCCCAATTGACTACATGCACCAAGTCTGCCTCGGTGTTTTGCGAAAATTGATGCATACTTGGCCACTTGGATTTGGTGGCCACTCTATGCCATTAACCGCATCTATTAAGCTATGCAGCCACTGTTTACCGACAGAGTTTTCACGAAAGTGCAAATGAAAACTTTCTTCGTCGGCTCAGCGTAGACGACGGTTTTGCAAACGAGGCGGTATGTGCAAATCTACTTGACTCTTTTCAGATCCGGCAACTGGCCATGGTAGGTGGTCGAAAAGAGGCAGACTTCCTCAGAAACCTACTGACGGTTCTATTGGGCCCGCCCTTATGCCACAGCTTCTGTTGGGCGGGCGGATCCAGGGCGAAAACGTCCTTCATGGCCTGTCCACTTTTTCCTGTCCTTAAAGGTAAGTCCAATCTTTGTTTATTTTCACGCGCAGATGCCATTGCCCAACATCCCCGTTTTGGCAACTGCACTATAGAGATTTGATTTAATTTAATTTATTAAATGTCAGTTTACAGGCATTGTCAAGGGAAGCGATTAAACATAAATCCGACCAGCAGTGGAAAAAAAACTCCTGAAGAATAAAAATATAGTTGATGGTGGTTTTTGTGGTTTGGAGGGTTCAGGAGAAAAAAACTGCTGGCGGTAGATTTTCGACCGCCAAGAAGGGGGGGAGGGGGTTGCACGGTATCGGAGATTATCGGACGTCAATTCCTTTCATGAAGTTGGGGATTGTAAAAGTAGAGGCGTTGAGGAACAGCTGGTGAGACCGGCCATAGTGTTCAGAGACCACAAAAGGCCATCGCTATGGTAGAGTCGATCAGTGGATTCAGAACCCAAAATTCGAGGAAGCTTTTCTGAATGCAAAAATCGAGTAAAAGTTCTCTTAAATAAAGGACAATTTTGCAGAGTTTTCACATTCATTGGCAGTTTATTCCAAATAGCAATTGCAAATAGATATTTCGATGGACAGCAATCAGGCGGTTTCATGGATCACAGGACCGGTACGGAGGAAGATCGACACGTCGGCGGAACATTCGTCAAGTACGAACTTTCGGGATTTTCATCCACATTTATTAAGACTACAGAAATCACCATACCTGCCGCCACATGCCCACAATTATCCCCCACCAAAGAAACGTTAAGCAAATTTATCGAATTGCTAATCCTACACAGCATGCCATTTACTTCATGTGAATTTTACTATTAAAATCGTACGTATCGGATACAGCGTATCATTTCTTCCGTTGCGCCTGCATTATGTACGTCTTACGAAAGTTTTTTTTTATGCAGGAACTACCAATGGCCAGTGAAAGTGACTTCTCATCCTGGATACGAAGGTCGCTGAAACCCCCATGATCCAAGACAGACTTTGTACATTTACATTTTTTGACTTACGTATTCAATAAATCGTCCTTCCACAATGCCGCCTTCCGACTTTACCATCTTCGGTATCCGCATTTGCCCTGTAGTGGGCCACTTACCGCCGTAGCCTATCTTGCTTGGGACGTGGAGGTTCGCTGAGACTCGTTTCGGCGTTTTACGTTAGGCGACCGTTCGTCATGATTGGCGTTTACGGCCAAAAAAATCGAGGCCGCGATGAATGGAAAAAAAAAACGAGAAAAAGCCCGCATGCAAAATTTTTTTCAAGGTGTGACCAAGTGTGGCCAATGTGTTGACGGCCACACCATAGCCACACCACTTGGCCACACCTGGCCGCACCATAGCCGCACTTGGCCACACCATATTTGCCTCGGCCAAGTGCGGCTGGTGCTAGCTGTGTGTGTTTTTGAATTGAATAGAATAGGTTTATTATAGTTTCCCTTGGGCACTGTCAGTCTCTTTTTTCAGGTACCACAGTTCATTAATTCACTACATTTAAGGGCAACTGGCATTGTCTTTGAAGACCTTATTTGAAGCGATACGTTTAATATTTAAATGAAAATCAACATTCTGCTATATAATCTTCATAAACATACGCACGTTCCAAAATACAATTGCGATAGAGGGGAACTGAAGCCTGAATATCCTCAGGTGTCGTGGATAATGTGAACCAATATCCCCATCAGAAATGTTAATTTTTGTGATTTTTCAGTTCATGCATCGTGTCCCTCACAGAATGCGCTCTATGGACGCTCTTAGCGGAACCCTCTGTATTTGCCATGTACAAGTAGTCTGACCGCATCTCCCTTGCCCCCTCCTCGGCTGGACTCGGCTGACTGTAACCGATCTCATCTGGGTTCCTATCGCCTCAAGACTGGTTTTCTGTTCACCACTTTAACATTAATGGCCTCATTCGGCATATGAGTTCTGCTTTGATGATGCCCGTTTCGAACCTTTTACTCATTACCACATACAGACCAGTCCTGCCTCAGCCGCCTACTTACCCCTTATGAAATCCGTTAAAGGCTGCCACATACAGGCCGGTCCTGCCTGCCTTTTATACATTCGGTGGCGGAATTTTATTCCTCCTTTAGTGTTAGTCCAGTCACACTCATTTTGTTTATATGTTAGGAGTTTTTTACGGCTCGTTCAACATTGTTCGTAACATACAACTGATTCAATAAATATGAATTAAGTATTGTACATATTCTGTATACGTGTTCCAAAATTTTAAAATTCATGAAAAAGTTATTCATACTTGTTATGAACGGCCCCCCACGTGTCCTGAGTAAAAATTACCATTTTATATCCACGCCCTCGGCAGGCATGGGCGAAGCGTCACTTTGACGTAACAGTTCTTTTCTCTCCAGCTAGGTGCTTTTTTCAGTTACGTATGTTCCTGCCACTACTATGTTCATGAGAAGTCCGTTCCAGGTATTAACAACTCGCGTCGGACACAAGCAGCGACGAACATCCAGGTGGCGCAAGGTTCTTTGAAAATTTAAAGAGTTCCCACGCAGGTAAGTTACTGTGGCCGGTGTGGAAAACCAATCGAGATGTAGGGCAGAGTCAGAATTTCTTCTTATTCGGTAGGTCTGTATGAGATCTCCGAATCGCCCTGCATTTAGGGGCAAATAGTCAAATACGTCAAGTCTGCATGTGTATGATTAGGACTTTAAGTTCTTCACTGATTTAGTCACCATCCTTTGATCACTGTAAATCAATATATAACCCTTTCAGTCAGTGGAATCACGCGTTGATTCCATATTCCATATGCGAACAAAAGGCTCCGTACGCATCTTCTAAATTGGTCCTTTTTATACATATGAAAGTTCTTTTAATGCGAACAGAACACTAATTGCCCCTTTTGGTCGTCTTGGCACATTAAGAGGAGGGCTTTAGGGGTGACAAAGCCTTCGTTCAGTTACATTTTAAACCCACCTTCGTCAAGAAAACAGTAATGACTATCTCCAGTTGCCCTCTCCGTCTTCGTTTTGAACGCAGTGTGGCACGCTTCTCAAATTTAATTTTCAGCAACTATTTATCAGACAAGTGGCATGGGCGGTTAAATCCTTCTCGCAGGGTCAGTTTATCCTTAGTTCATCAGCGCCACATCCTCTTCGATGGCCAACACGGCTTTCTAAGTCGTGGGTCCTGACTCACGAACCTGCTCTTTTCACCCTAACGCTGGACCAAAGCACGCGACGAAGGCAATGTAATGCGCGCTATCCGCATCGACTTCGCGAAGGCTTCCGATAGCGTTCCTCATCAACCTCTCTTGCACAAACTGCACAACGCAGGAATTCGTGGATTCTTTCGTTTATGGGTCCAGAGCTTTTGACTGGACGGTCCCAACGAGTGCAGGTCGGACGCCAACAGTCCGCAGGGGTAAGCGTGATGGGCGGCGTCCCACTGAGCTCAGACTTAGGCCTCACGTTATTCCCCGTTTTCATTAATGACTGCTTCAAGAACCTCGACTGTTATGCCATCCTGTTTGCTGACGACACGAAATTGTCCAACGTTATTCACAATGCGGCAGATGGAGACTACCTGCAAATAAACTTGAACAGACTCGAGGACTGCTCGAAGCGCTGGCTTATGCCCTTCAATGTAAGTGTAACTTTTTCCCTATCGGCAGCTGCAGAGCGTCCATCCCTAGGAATTACTTTCTTTATGGTCTACCACTGCAAAGAGTTCACAGTCAGAAGGACTTGGGTGTGTGGATTATATCATCATTAAAGGCAACACTGCACTGCGCGAAGGCGGCTAAGTCGACCATGGCTACATTGCAAATCGTTAGGCGAACCTTTATGGGATTCGACACTGTTTGCCTTTCAAAATATGTTGCGCCTCCGTACGGCCTCATTTAAAATGTGCCACGCAGGCATGAAGACCTAGGACTATCAAGGACTATACAGTCATAGAGATTGTCCAGAGACGGGTGACAAAAGGGCTGAAAGCACTGCCTTATAAAACCAGACTGTCAATTCTCAACCTATTTCCCCTTTACTACAGGAAACTAGGCGGTGACCTTATATTTCAATTCAGCGTTATAAACGACCTAGACTGTTGATCGGATTCCACTGGTTACTTCACTTAGGCTAACACTTCCACTTTGCGTGGCCATCCCCTAAAACTACGCACAGGTAGAAGAAGGATTAAAGAACGGTGGTTCTTTTTCAGTAACAGAGTGGTTGCAGCATAGAATGTCCAGCTTATTGATGTTGCACTCTCCATCTCTGTGGACTCACTTAAGTGTATACTCGACGCGTTCCAAGTTTCCCAATTACAAGCCGCACGCTCAGTCGCATAGCCAATCACCCAACTTATATACGTTTATGCAACTTGTAATGAGTGAGTACCCGTTGATGATCACTATTTTTCGACTAACTGGCAGCTGCCTACCTTTCACGTGCAGCTTGTGTGTTTTTGAAACGTCAGGATAGTAAAACTACGGTTCACAAGATCGTTCTTTTTTCTTACATGCAATACTGTTCAAAATCTCTTTTTAAACCTTCCACTAAGTAATTCTTTTCTCATACGATTGGTAGCCAATAGAGAGCTCAAAGGAGCTCGCCTATATTTCCCTTTATAAAGCTGAACTGAACTGGTCACTTGCCGTATTTTGATGTCGTCTACAAACGTGACTCCCTGAAGTCCAGGCTATGCATGTAATAATTGATATGCATTAAAAATATTAGTGAACTAAGGCAAAAGCCCTGCGGTACTCCACTCATACTGGACATTGAGACTGATTCCGTACTGCCTCTGCGCACAGGCTGTGATCAGGCGGTCAATAAATCCGCCATCCAACTAAGTAGGTTCCCCTTGTACAAAATTCTTGAACCTTTTAGAGTAACCGGCAGTGTCAAAATTATCATAGGCTTTTTGAGGTAGATGCAAACGACACAGACGCTTGTGTCTTTACCTATGTGGCGGTCTCCCTGCCACATTGAATAGCGCATATTGTTCAGATAGAAGTGGTTTCACGGAAAATCATCTTTGTCCGTCTTAAGGAAATCCTTCCACGAAATTCGTAGCTATTTTGATTACCGTTTCATTACCGCTACAATAAATGCCTAGCAAATTAACCGGCTGATATTTTTAACACTTGTTCTGAGCCCATTCGTCTAAGTGGGATGCATACTTGTTACTTTCCAACTACTGGTGAGAATGCCTTGGTCGAGTAATAGCTAGAAATGTAGTAGTGATGACACAAGCCTCAACCTCTTAATAAGCAATATAGCAAACATAAAAACTGAATATAAGATAATTACAGGCGACCTAAACCGCCCAGAAATAGACTGGGTCGAATTATCAGCACCTACCAGGCACGAAGA